>JAUNZO010004817.1:0-180800 GCA_031894775.1 Chloris gayana | reverse complement strand
AGGACAAAAACTAGTCATACCGTGATCATGAACAATCTGCGGATCCCAAACGACTATATTGCGCCAACTAATCATTGGTGGAATCATGTTCCTTGGTAGCCCATGGCTTAGATTCATGTTGAAAAAATCAATCATCACGCCCTCGGAGATGTTTATGCTGAATAAACTATCCCCGAGGAAGCAATAGACCATGTCTGGCTTATCCGGATCCAGGAATGCAAGCACTGGAATTTCATGTGGCATACCTGTCCTCTGGTATCTGTTGCTTGCCCAAATGTTGGCCAGACTTGTGGAAAACTGTTGTTCCCACATTGGGTTGCCCAATGAGCCCTGGACCAGCCTCCATACAAGAACGATGGGATCTTGCTCTTGTTCTTCTGTGGGTTCATCACACAGGCAGGATATAGCGACGAACCGGATTGTACCGCTGCTCACACTCACCATCTGCCGCTTCTCCACGTTCAGCCTATCAGACTTTTCAACTCCTAGCAAGCAACCAACCCCCAAAAAAGAGTTGATTTCAAAACAAAAAAACTCCAGATAAGAGTTCGAATTACTTGAATTTGAACTATGTGAAAGGCTACATTATGTTCTAGAACTATGTGTATGGTTGCTATTTGTACAGTTACTGTGTCTTGCACCATGTGGATCTAGTACTTGTTATCCAAAGATTTAGTCAAATGAATGTTAATTGCACTATTATCATCCATATGTGGTGTTCTATTGATTTTTTTTTTTTTGTCGTGCGTATGTCATACAACGCCGGAAGTTTGTGTTTTTCTTTCTATCTCTTGATTGGCACATCTGCATAGCACGAATAGGTGCCTAAGGGGGTGGGGATGGAAAAGACAACTTCACATGACTATGTGCAGTAAAGGTTATCTTGAACATTGATTCTTATCTTGAACATTGATTTTGTATCGTAATGTTTCGAGATACGTGCGCCGCATCAACCTCTCACATCCCATGATTGTGCTATTAGCGATTTAGCGTTGATCCATGAATCAACGGTCACAACAAACCTTGTATGCGCAAGGGGATGTGGAATTTTCACTTTTTCGACAAAAAAGGTTTCAAACACAGGGGTAGTTTGGTCATTCATGTGGTTTTAAAGCGAAAAAGAAAATAAAATAATGTAAAGAAAGTCGGTTTGAGAATTTACTGAAGTATACATTTTACTGAAGAACAAAAACTGAAACCCACCAATTTGTAGTGGCAAAATAGAAAAAATCTCCCACAGAGGTGCTCAGTGCTCTACGCTGCACTTTGCTGCAGCCGTGATGTACAGAGGTGTGCCCATAACACTCGGTGTCAGCACCGTGATCGGGGCGCATGGTCGCAGCCGAGGTATACCCAATCTGACAGGCCCCGTGCCGCCTCGCGGCGACAAGCTGACCTGCTCAAGCGACCGGAACTGCAGCTCCGGCGGGTAGTCCCGAACGCACCCGATCCTCGGCCCAACGCCAGTGGTCCACCGGAACGAGAGTTGTTTCCCGAGCTGGTACGAGTGCAAGGCCATCTTGGAGTTGATCCGATCGAGAATCTTCTCCTGCGGCACCACCAAAACCTCCTCGCCGCCGCCCCTGAACAGGTTTTCCTTGCAGAAGTCCAGGCAGTCGCCGAATGCACCTGCGCCCTGCTCCGCCGTCCCCTTGCTCAACTGGTTTCTGCTCACTGATAGCCTCGGTGGCCGCTTGCGCTGAAGCCGGTTGCCTGACGAGGAACGCTTCATCACCGGGGCAGCGCCTGTTGCTGCAGTAATAGTTGTCTCACCGGTAGTGGATGACGGTGTGGCAGGTTTGGGCGTGTGCGTGGCCTTGTCTTCAACGGCGTGAGGAGGCTGGGACTTGCTTTCTTGCTTTTCAGGATTGCTACACTCCATCTGGTCGAGCTGGGAGAGGCCACCCCTCAGCCTTAGCCATTCCTCCTCCTCACCTTCTGAAGGACTCAACTGTTCAGAATCCGGCAACGAAAAGTTAATGTTCTTGTGTCATAAATCAGAGTATACATAGCTGTTAAATTCAGAACATATACATGGAAAAAGTTATGCACTAAACTAGCAAGCAGGTTTTTCTCTTCACCTTGACATTTGTAAGATCCACGTTCCTTTTCTTCAGGTATCTCATGAACTCCCGGAAATTTGCTTCTGTAGGACGATAATGCCCGCTATGTGGCCAGACTGCCTGGAAACGATGGTTAACTGAATTACATATGTGAACTCGGTGCTGTAAAAGATCTCAATGATTGTAGAGAACTGTGAACCTTTAGAAATCCATTCTCCACGATCAATCTGCCTGCAGCAGATGTGGCTCCACCAGCGAGGAAGCTAGAGTGCTGAAACGTGCCCTTGTTCTTCTGCAGCAATGTGATTGTTTAATTTGTTATAGGTAAGCTCCACAGTTGTGAGCAGTAAGCTCCACAGTTGTGAGCACTACTAAATAACGGGATTGACAAATGCTACTCCTTTCTGTCTGCTGGAAGTTTCGAAGTGGCGTTTGTCGGACATACCACGCCGATGTATAGGACCCTCGTTGTGCTCAGCACGAAAATCCATTTTAAATCCCTGGGGCCTTCAGATGTGTCAACAATCTTGCGGCTCAGCTTGTACATCATCTTCCCATCCTCAACCATGACCTCATAAAACTCCCTTTCTTTCTGCACAAAGTGATAAATCATGTATTATTAATATATGCAACCTTTTTTGCTTTGAGATTTCTGATCCATCATTGTGCAGGTTGCAGCAACTTACTGGGCCAAGGTACCTGATACACTGTTGCAACAGCTTCCATCTTGGGCAGTGATCCTCAATGTTGACCTCCCTCCCTTCACCTATATCCAACCTATTAAACGTTATATGAGAAATCATTCTATTAATCTATTTTCATCTCACTCCAAAATGCCCTTAAAGTTTCACATGAGCTATATACCAGTAGAAGAAAGGCTGTTTACTCTCACAGCGTAACCAGTGCTGGTAATAATAATGGAGATTGTGACCATACCGGTGTCGAGGGTCAATCTGTCAACAGCACATGAAAAAAATTACTTCTCTATGGTGTTATATCATAAAAAATGTGTGAAAGGAAACTTTCTTATGCATACTGCTTCAAGCCAGTGTTGCAGTGCGAGCTTCTGAGCCTTTTCATCCTTGGACAGACCTTTACCTACCTGAAGCAATATCAAAATATACCAGTGATATGAATTCAATATTGTTTTTTGACTTGAAATATGAATTCGGTATTCAGTAGTACAACATCAATATGCTAGTAGTTCTCTGAAAGAAAATGATGGAATCCTTTCAATAGTTCAGTATACCAGTTTCAAAATAATAGATAGCAGCATTACCGCAATAATTCTGGCATCCAATCAAACAATACAGCCAAACCCAACTGACTAGTAGTAGTGGTATACAATCAGTTTGACATGTTCAGTTCACCAAGTTCAAATACAACAAAATAACTAATATCAATAGTTCAGTATAGGAAAACCATATTTCTATGTGGTGAAACCAGTTCTCAGTTCCAAGATCAAAATAATGACCTATTATTGTCATGTGAGTTTACCTTGGCAGCCTTTGTTCTGGCACGGGACCACCTTGAGAGGGCCGACTCTGGCTTCTCCACTTCAAAAAATGACACAGAACTGCGCTTGAGCAGCGCAAAATCAAGTAGTTTCCACCTGGATTCAGCATCGTAACAAAGATCATGCACCATAACCTTAGAATCATAAACACACTGTATCAAGTATGAGAATGCACAACTAGCACATGGAATAGTACGAACCAGCGTTGTTCAACAAGGACAGCACAATCAGCAAGCTGACGCCTTGTCCTAAAGCTCTTATACATCTTCTGTACCCTTATTGCTGCAGCTTGGTGCTTCGGGCTCACCATCCCAATCACTGGGGAATCTGGTGGCAGGTTTTCCATATGCCCATATTTTGGTAGGCTGGTAGGCTTGTGCCAACAATTATCCCTGTCAGGTTTAGTAATCACCGTGGACAGCGTACTTCTAACATGAAATGGATCGCCATCACCCTTTTTGAAGCTTAGGGAGCCTCTTACGATTGGCCTCTTAGAGGTCAGGGCATCGAGCAATGCCGGTGGTGACTCAAGGGTCTCAAGTGTGCTGAGATTGTCAAAGCTTAAAGACCGAACAAAGAGTCGGTCTGAGTCCTCATCATCCTCCGGAAGGTAATCATCTGGTGGGTAAGAGATTGATAGTCCCATTTTCCTTTCAGCAGCAATTCCCCCTTTTTCTTGTTGTAGCTTCTGTTATTAATTTGGACCTCTTCAGCAGTTCGGTTCTGAGTACTCTGATACGCTGTGTCAAAAAGTAAAGTTAGGGGACATCAAATGTAGGTTTTCTGAATAGAATTGTTGTCCTAGGAGCAGGATCGTGACACTGCTTTTGTTGATGGTTATATTATCAAATAACGTCAATTTATCAAGTATTGGTTATGTGAAATGTTCCCTGTGCCATATCTCTTACGATGAAAATATGCTTTTGGGAATGTTCAAAGATAGAGGCCATAAAAATGGGAGAAGAATAAAGAGGCCAGGAAACATAAGAATATAGGGAGGAATTAAAAATTGGCCAAAATATCTAGGGACCGGGAACCAAATATCAATCACAAAAGGTATCCTGCATAATACTGAAACTGTGCATTTCATTCATTCTTTCTAGATAAATGCACTTTGTTACAACTAAACAATTTGGAAATCAAGAAAATTCATCATGGAAATTCCATTCCGTAATAAAGAAATCAAACTACTATCAATTGTACCTCCTTTCTCTCAGATTCGGTGCAGTATTCCAACAGAATCACTTGCGGGAGAGGTCTGCGAGGCAAAAGGCTGAAAAGGAACATCAAAATTAATTTGCAGGGAATATGATGTGCAAGCATATAACTGGTGAATGACTAGCGGCCATGCAAAAGGGCCCGGTGGGAAAAAAAGGTGGTGAATTATTTCAGGTCTTCAAGCTATAAATAACAAACCAAGGTCTGAGGTTCCTGAATTTCTCTGGGAGAAGGAAAAGAAAAAGGACATTAGATATACTAGCGTTGTTAAATATAGACATCATTTAGGGAAAAACATGGCATGCGTATACTAGAGAAGCATATAACTGAAATTTCTAGTGACTAGAAAAAATTATTAATATCAGCATTTATTACTGAGCATTCTCTGGGCACTCGATGTCTAAGCAAGCAAACACCAGTTGAGTAAATGAATAACTGCACTTACCGGACCAAGTTAGCAAGCTACGTAGTAATTACCTATCAAGCATTTAACCGAACAACTCATGTGCATACTTCCAAGAATACTAGTGCAAGTCCAAGCGTTGAGAAACGAGATTGGACAGCATCTATAATTTGGTGCCCCGCTTCCTGCCTCCTCCATCGCAACCCAGCACTCTGATTGATACACGCTCCAGTTTCTCCCCTCCACACAGAGGAAGCAAAGCACAAGGTGTGAGCGAGCCAATGCGTTCCCGACTTCTCACGACGCGCGTTTTCTGCGGTATTGCCCATGCAGTCCAGGAACGCAGGCATCACATTGACGGCCACCTTGCTAGCTCGGGTGAACGCACGGCACTCACGCTCCCGGCTCTCCGGCACTTCATTGCCTATTTGCCTCTGCACGAGAGCAGGCTGTTAGCCTGATCCTCAAATGTCGGTGTGCTCGTGTGCGAGACCGCAGTGCGTACTGCTGGTGGTCTCGTGGTTCAATGGGCCAGAAGGTTGAAGGCCCATTTGCATCTATAGCCCATGATTATTTTGCATCTTCTCGTAGGCTCGTTCCGATCTGCTTCATCCTTTATGTTTTTTTCGATTTGATTATTTAGTTCGTTGTTGATGATGTTGTTCTAGTGCTCTCTATCACATCGCCAGTTCCACATGTTCATATCTCCACTCCACCTTTAATCCTTAATTATTTGCCAGCGAGAGGTCTTAATTAGTCGCTTAAAGTGGTGAGAAAAGGCGAACAATAGTAGCCACGAGAACATGAGACATTTCAAAGTTACTGAAGCTCATGCTTTGCTTGCCACAGACATGATGAAGTCACCGAAGATCACGGTACTTACAAGTTACAATTTGAGAACCAGGTGCGTCGATTACTTTACGTTCTTGACTACATTGAAGCATGTGCAAGTACGTACCGTATGGTCTTTCTCTAGGTTGCGCCAAACAGCACTGAAACTTGCATGAAAAGGACACGCCCTCCTCCGGTCTGTTATAAGGCACTTGAACTCTCAAGAAAGCCTCCTAGGAATGAATAGCGGTACTGTATGCCGTCAAGTCACTTCAGTGGTAGATTAGGGGCGACCGTGCTATCATATTCTGACAGTAACGTTGAAGCCGATATTCCTCTAGTTCCACTACGTTGAACTTGCTTCGTACATAATGCAAGTAGCTGACGGTATCGCTGTCGTGCATCCGCTTGGTGGATAAGCATTGCAGGCCGGTAGTGATTGACTATAAACATTCGGATCCGACAACCGGATCAATGCAAATATCCACAGCTGAATCTCGGACCGCCGCAAATCTTCCGGTTTCATGCGAAAACTCCCTAAAAAAGGACCTGATACCACAGGAGCAAAACTGTTGGTGTCAGTGCAAACAAACATTGATGATGACGGGGGCGTAAATTGAATGGATTTCAGGTTACTGCTGCCGGGTCAGTCAAGCAATAAAGCATGCAACCATTATGTCAGGCAGTCAGCAATGGCCCTGTACGTCCCTCTGGAATGCCCGTACGCCTCGCATTGCTGGAATTCAGAGGAAAAAAATCATTCGGAACAGGCCGGGCCAGATTTAAAGGCGGGATAAGACTCGTCAGCGAGGTCGAGAGAGATGCATATGCCCACAAGGCAGAATTCATTAGGACTAGTAATGACGACAGAGAAACGGTCATGATTTCTTGTCCCTAATTCGGACAGCGACGGAGTTTTTACACGAGATCACGTTTGCTCGATCGGATGTGAGGCCGGAGTCACACAACACGTCGTCTTTGCACAGCGTGGACAATCTTGGAGTGCAAGCCCGAGCGAGCCCGTGTTGTTTTCCGCGGCGCCAAGTGCCATGCGCTGAACAGAGACATCCCCGGGGGAAAAAAAGTGAAGGGTGAATTATCAAAGAGATGTGAATGAGGAGGAGGAAATTAATCAGCTGGGATCGCAGTCTAGGATTGATCGAGAAGTTATGCGCACGCTCGTGTCGTTGGTTGCCGCGTCACCGTCGTTTCCATGTTGCCAGCGTTCCGCTCCGAATCAGCACCAGCTAGCTAGCTGCTTCACCTAGGCGCACAAACGCCAGTTTCCATGTTTTATCGTTTGCTTGCACGGGTTGCGGGGTCGCCGTCGCGTCCCGCCATCGCGCAGCCGAAAGCAAGCTTCTTCCTTTCCGTCGATGCTCGCGGGCTGACGGGAACGGCGACAAGACTCGCGCACTTGCCAGGCTGTGTGTGCAACGAAATCCCCCTGTTCCCGAAACAGAAATGGCCGTGCTCGATCGGGAGACGCTCGCTCTCACATCCACGTCGCGTCAGGCGTGCTTGCTACTCCATTGCGGTGGCAAACGAACAAGGCCTATACCTGTCGATGAACAGCAGCCGCGACAGAACTCGCACATTATCCGTTGATATACACGCGATTGCAAGCTAGGGAATACCAGACAGAGGAAAACGATCCAATTCCTGTTGTAACCGGGATTGAATATCCGAATGGGTGGTGAAGACCAGAGAGCTGGGCAGCCTGGCTGGCGTTGGAGAAGAGACTTCACTTGGCTGGGAAGGGCAGGCTTGGTCTCGTTCAGCTCAGCTGCCACGGATCACCAACACCCAGCGAGATTTTGACCGCTCCCCAACCCAAAAACACCGGTTCCTTCTTGCCTCCCTTGAACGCTCCCCATCCGCACTCCCTTCCCGCGCACTCCACACGCACGCCAACGCCAAGCGAGTCCGATGACAGATGGACCCACATTCAAGCTGTCCCCACCAGCAGTGACACGTCTCGTTAGTAACCGTGTGCGCGTTACACGGTCGCGCGTCGCCCGCGTGTGCTTCCTCCCCTCACCTTCTTATAACGAGACGAAGCAACAGCAGCAACAAACTCCTCGCCGGCAGCAGCCTGACACACAAGCCTTGTAGAGAGAGAGAGAAATCGAGAGAGACACGGAGAAGCGTTTGTTGTATCAGGAGGAGGAGGGAGGCACACAAGAGCGAGAGATGAGATCACGGGGCGCGGCGCTGGAGCCGCTGGCGGAGGAGCCCGGAGGCGGCGAGGAGGACGCGGCGCGCCGGCGGTCGGGCCTCCACGCGGCGCTGCACCGGTGGGCGCGCATCCTCTCCGGCGGCGCCGCCGGGGACGACGCCCGGCCGGCCGCGGACCTCCGCGTGCTCCTCTCCGTGCTCGCCTGCCCGCTGTCCCCCGTCCCCCTCCTCCCCCGCCTCCCCCGCAACGTGAGTCCGCACCAGCCCGTGCACGCATCCAACCAACGCGTCTGCGTTTGCGTTTGCTTAGAGTGTTGTGGTCCGTGCAGGTGGCGTCGTCGGCGCAGTACATCATCGAGCAGTTCCGGGCGACCACGGGGTGCGCCAAGCTGGAGGAGGGCGCCGTCAAGAGCATGTACGCCTCGGGGAAGGTGCGCCTCGCCATGCTGCAGGATCCGACGGCCGGCGGCGGCGGCGGCGGGAGCGGGAGGGCGCACGAGGGGAGCTTCGTGTTCTGGCAGCTGGCCCCGAGCATGTGGCTCGTCGAGATGAGCGTGGCCGGCCAGCACGTCGCCGCCGGCAGCGACGGCCGCGTCGCCTGGCGCCGCACGCCCTGGCTCGGCGCCCACGCCGCGCGCGGGGGCTCGCGACCGCTCCGACGCGCACTCCAGGTTGGCTCCCCATCCTCCTCCTGCTCTCCTCCACAGGCGCCGCTGGCATTGTTGTGGCATCATCGTGATGCCGTCGCCGATATATTCTTTTAAATTTTTTCCGCCGGTCGCTTTTTCCTCGTCGCTTTGTGTATCAAACCATGGCATGCCTCGCATGCACAGCGTTACTGCCGCTACCTAGGCAGGCCGCGCCGATGACAGGTGGGGCCCACGCGCCATCCTACTGCTTTCTCTGCTTTTGCATGCCTGCCATCGGTCGACCAGCCCTCCTTCCTGCTTTTGCGCACGCCCTTTCGCTTTGCGAATGAATTACATACATGAGGAGGAGAAAAGGGAGAAAAAGGCCAAGATCCGTTAAACAATACAGCTCGATGCCATGAAGAATCTTTGTTACAAAGCGCTTGGATTTATGTTCATATATGGCCACTGCACAGTTGTTATCTCGGGATCTGGGGCCAGTAGCCCGCTTCGGCTGCATGCCGCATTGTTGATGTCATCATTGCCTCAGGGGCTCGGCCCGCCCCCTTTGAGTTCTGCAGGAGAGTTGTGCCTCACCTCACTCATCAGGTCTGAAGTCCAAACCGGCTTTGTTTGACCTGGAGAGAGGGCATTAGGTAGTACAGTGTGATGAGATGAGCCTGCCTTTGCAATTTGCATCCATCACATGGGACTATAGAATATCTCTGTCTGTGGGCTGCCCTTTTTATAAAGTGCCTGCGATGAGATGTCTGAATGTTTGATCACCGGGTTTCAATTCATCATTAACTTAGATTGAGGCCCTTTAATATAGGCTTATCTTGAGCAACTTGGCAAATTGAGCCTTATTTTATATTAGAATTAGGCTCTTGCTGAGCAGCAGCGTATGTGAGCAGAGTGCATATGTTAGTGTGCGGTGGGGGTTGACTGAAGACGAGTTTATTTGTTCTGTAGAACAATATGGACAATGTTTCGCCAACGCAGGTTAAGGCCATATTACAAACTTGGGAATTCACAAGGGTTCTCGTAGAAAACCGGCAGATTCCTATGACTACAACATTCCAAAAGCGGGTTAAGGTTTTGTGAGATTAAAGACAACAAGGTCCCCTCGTTAAGGTTGTCAGTTGGTAGTTTAAACTAGCCTAACTAACCCGTCAGTAGAAAAAATGGATGCTGAGGCCATGATCCGATCCCCAAAATCTCCATGCTTACCCAACGTTTTAATTAATTCAGCCGAAAGTAGTTTATCTGATCAAGCCCAACTGTTTGAACGTTGCATTGATGCGGCCAGCACATTAGTTTACAGGTCAAGTCTTTTGTTTAGGGTGTGCGTTAGCCCAATTTGATAATGAAAACAGTTCAAGTGAGTATATGCGTTGCTGGCAATTTGATGAAGCAGAGACTGCAACTCCAACTGCAACTTGCTCATTCGTTCAGTCTTCCTGAGTGTTGTTATAAGCCCCTTTTTTTCGTGATAGTACATAAAATGACTAGAAAACAGGGGTGATTGACCTTTCACATACAATCGTACACCAGAGGTCCTAAAATTTCTCCGAAACCCCTATGCACATACAGTAGATAGGAAACTTAAAAGAACTTCCCACTTCAAAATGCGTTCGTGCTGGAGGGTGCCGGTGGAGCCTTGTACGGAAGCAGCACATATGTTGAGGCTCTTAGCTGTTTGTACTATGATAGAGAAAATATTGTACAGTTGATGGCGCTTTATTCAATAGGACTACACTATTATATCAGCAGCGCCCTCTTGTCCCATGCCAATAAATTAAAATGTACCGACATGTTCTTACCTTAGCACAAATAATGGCATGACACAGGGAATGCACTGCCAGTGCCCGTTACCTGTTTCATGCTTCAGTGTCCACGATGAGATGAGCTTGAAATTCCAAAAATTTCCATATATAGAATGGTGAGTACGTAATAAAGTAGTATCAGAGCACAAGCTTAGGGGATTGGGCGCACTCAGACTACCAATTTCTTGGAGAATCTGACCTGCTCAGCTGAAGTTTTCTGGTCCTAGAGCACCGAACACATGTATGCCAACTAGTTAATCAGATTTATCTGCTAGACTTCACTGGCATCATGTGCCTAGCATAAGCATTCCAGTATTGTATTTGATTCTGTCAAATTGGACAATTGGTGAGAAAACTGTACACAATTTCATACTACTTGGCACTGTCAACAATTGTACATTCCTAACTAGAAAGTAGAAACTGGACAAGCTTTCAGTTTTTCTTCAGTTAAATTCTTGCATAGTAATGGCACTGCTCTCGACCAATTATTGTACGGGTTTCAGTGTGCCTGCCGAATGAATGATTAACTTAATGAGGAGATTCCTGCATGCAGGGCCTTGACCCGTTGACGATCGCGTCCATCTTCTCGACGGCCGAGCACGCCGGCGAGAAGCAGGTGGACGGCGAGGACTGCTTCGTGCTTCGCCTGGACGTGGGCCCCTCGGTTCTCTCGAGCTGGAGCGACGGCACGGCGGAGGTGATCCGGCACGGGCTGACGGGGTTCTTCAGCCAGCGCAGCGGCCTCCTCGCCCGGCTGGAGGACTCGCAGCTGACCCGGATCCAGTCCCCGGCGCGGCGGCCATGTACTGGGAGACCACCATCTCCTCCACCGTCTCGGACTACCGCGCCGTGGACGGCGGCGGCGTGGCCGTGGCGCACGCGGGCACGTCCACGGCGCACCTGGCCCGGTTCGGCGTCGGCGTGCGCGCCACGCGCGTGGTCACGAGGATGGAGGAGTCGTGGACCATCGATGACGTGGCGTTCAACGTGCCCGGGCTGGGGCCCGACGCGTTCATCCCGCCGGAGGAGGTCAGGCGGAGCCGGTCGTACACCTCCATCGCCGCCGGCAAGTGAACCGTCCATGCATCACCGGGCGTCAGCGTGTGTAACATAAGTAGCTTGCATAGAGATGAAGAGCACTACTGTAGTTTCGACTTTCTTCTCCTTTTTTTTCCCTATCTTATTATTTGTGAGTGGGTGTGGCGGCAAAATCGTTCATGTACATATGTGATCCTGATTTATCGAAAAATAATGCCTGCACGAGAATGAATCCTCATTGAATCCGGCATTCCAGTTATCTCAAAATGCAAGATATGTAAATGTGACGAACTGCAGAAGCTATCATACCACACGTTTGTGATCTGCATTATGTGTTTTAGGTAATGGAAAGATATGTGATATCTGCATGACATTAGTAGTATGTCACTACATACATTATCTGTACACCAAAGTTCCGTAGGATCGTGCCTGCTGAGATCACGAGTGGTCACTGAGTCGGAAGTAGGTTTCGGTGGTTTTCTGATCGTTGGCACTTTGACACTGTCTGCAAACAAACGGAATTAGCATTGCCGTCGGTTTCTGACGAAGCTTGCATTCTTCGCCGCTGCAACTGTGCCTCACTGTCGTCGACTCCTTGTCCTTGGCATGTGTCCCCTTGCGCCTGGCATCAGCACTTGCGCATGTTTCCAGTGCGATCACGTCACGCGAAAAGCATAGTCGTGCTAGTACAACGCCGGGGCCTGTGCCGCGATGCTTCTTGTCGTCTTCGCTCGCGGCAGCGGTTGCCGAGAGAGCCGCACCGGTGTTCCCCGACTTGTCGATCAAAATAACGCCACCTGATGAGAGTGAGACATCGCTGTAATTCCCATTGTTCTCGCCAGCAATTTTGATCGATCTCGCAGGCAATAAGGTGCGAGCACTTTTGATCGATCTTGCAATAAGTAATATGCGGTGGATAAATGGATATTCGTTAATCCTCGACGAGACGACGTAAGGAGGTAGTAGGTTCACATGGGTTCTTTGAGCGATCTGCTCTGGATACGCACCGCGCTGTCTCGAGGACCACACGCCTCCCGAAACGGGCGACCACAGGCACCAAACTTGAACATGCAGGCATACATTCGCATTGTCGAGGGCTGATCTGGGTGAGGCAGAGACGAGAGAGAGAGCGGCATTCATCGCCGATCCAGCCCTGCCCGGGCGCACATGCACGGCGGTCCTGCCGTGCTCTGCATCAGCTATACTAGCAGAGGGATCTGAGAGGACGAGACGACTGAATGATCAGATCAACCGGTCAAGCTTGGCTTCAGAGGGACGACAGGTCCCTTTCGAATCGTCCTAGGAGGCGACGACGACGAAGACGCATCATGTGACCTCGCGTTATCTGGTCCTCCTCACCGATCTCGATCGGATCACGTGTCAAAAAAAGAGGTGTCCACGGGCGTGGCGAATTGTTGCAACGATCGGTACCTACTCGCGAGCAAAAGGGCCGGGTCGTTCCTTCCCCGGCAAAATGCATGTCGGAGGTGAAAGAAACCGATTGAATGCATGATGGTCTTGGAGCATGGTATGGTCCCCGAACATCTCGGCGGGGTGGACGCACGCGTGAAATCCTATCCTCCTCAATGGAACAGTGAAGAGGGCGGATGAAACAAAAACACGCCATGTGAAAATTCTTATCCACGAGGATGATGCGATGAACGATTTGGCGACTTTCAGTTTTTCTTTAAAAAAAAACAATTTGGCGACTGGTCTCAGTGGAGATCGAGTGCGACCTAATGCTGTGAAAGAGTAGGTGTATCCGGAACTAGTAGTAGTGCGAGAAGTACTATCAAATCAAGAGTAGTACGCGTGATGTCACCGGCAATGATATGACTAGCTGAACTAGGCGCAGTATATACCTACTACTGTGTAGTATCTTTGGAGGCAATCCGCAGACAGCAGCGTCTTCTTCCTTTCTCGTTTGCGATATTCCTGTGGAAGTTGAACCGTATCTTTCTGTGCATGATGACTGTGGCGGAGGCTACATCATGATCGACGTAGTAATCGTACGAAACACCAATTCGATAGTGGTTTGGTTAGACTTTGCTTGCATGATCACGCGCAACTCGCATATTTGATCGTTCCAAAAGCGAGCCATCTTTTTTCTTTAGGACCCAAACCGGACCTAACCTTTCGTCATTTAGGCAAACAGAAACTTGGAAAGAAACAACACGACGGATTCAGTAGCAGTAGTACCGACGACGACGCTTGCCGCGGAGCCAATGAGGCCAGGATTCGGGGAGAGCCGGTGCGGGCTTCGCTTCGTCGAGCCTACGTCCCTTCGCAGAAGCAGAGCAAGAAATCCATGTGATGATCGCACGTACGGCGTCAGATCATTTCTAAAGAAGCCGGGATGGAAACGTCTGAACTGATGTAACCATAAATAAATAAATTAGTTGTCGCAAATAAATAAATTAGTTTCGTGCAACGACCTGGTCTGGAATTATTTATTCGGCACTGGAATTTTCCCCAAAGGAGGCAGAGCTGGACCTGCTGCTATGCTGCTGCTGTGCTGCAGGAAACAAACTAGAATCTGGCACTGCTTTTTTTTTTTTTTTTGAGCACAACCTAGAATCTGGCACTGCTGAGGTGAGCTAGCTCAGCCGGGCCGAAAGACCGAAAGGGACGCGCTGGTGCTGACCGGTTCAAGGGATTCGGTGGGCCGTCGTGGAAGGAAAGCCTCGGATTGATGTATAGGTCCATTTCTTGCTGCGTTCAGGCCTTTTCGTTAGGCGCCCGCCCACTGTCCTTTGCCGCTCTAACATCCTGGGCTAAATTGGCGAAGATGACACGGTCCAAGGATTCCGGCCTTGAGTTCGTTAGGCCCAAGGATTCCGGTCCAAGGATCGCCGCGGGATTCTACGCCGCCGCCCGCCGCTTGAAAAGAGAAATAGAACGAGAAAAACACTGGCATGACATGCCAAGCTCCCAACTTGCCTGGAGCTGGTGGTGAATGAAGCAACGTGAGTTCAAAAAACGAAAAAGAAAAAAGCTCCCAGCCCGTATGCGTGCGTTCTCTCGACAAAGTTGAGCATCGCATCAGGAAAACAACAGATCGAGGTGCAGATACGAAGCAGGCCAGCTTGGCCGGCAACGGCGTCCAACTGGTGGTGGCTGGTGTTGTTGTGCACGCAAGAGCCAGCGACCCGTGGTACGTCCGCCACCGGATTTCCAAGAAGCGCACGAACTTTGCATGTCTCGCGGGGGGTTAGGCCACACGCAGGCCGGCTCTCTTTCCATTCGACCCCGGCCCCTGCCTCTTCATCAACCCCACTCCCCATTACAATAATCCTCTCTCCTCATGCAGCGCCGTCGTTATAAATTGCCCGTCCGGCCGGCGGCAAAAAGATGGCCTCTTGACCAGCGATCGAGCGGCGTACGTTTAAAGGGCCCCTCCCTGCTTCTTTGAGCACCGCCTCGATCGCCTTGTTTTGATTTGTAGGTGACTGGCTCGTTTTGTGTAGCTTCGCCGTTCCAGGTAAGTGCGTGTGTCTAGTTAATTAATCAGGCAGGAAGTAGAGCAGCTCGCCTTGTTAACATCCACCCACTCACCACCTGTCATACTCTTCTTTCGCTGCGATCCACGGCGCGCGCGAGCGAGAGAGCTTTGCTGCATAGTTTACCCTTTGCCCACACCTAGCCCGCACCTGCGGCATTTCCGTGGCGGGTCTCGGCATGGGGAGTTCGTCGTGCGTCAACTTGTCCCGCGCCGTCCTCCCGGGCTTCGCCGGCGGCGGCAAGGGAGGCCGTCGCGGTCGAGGCGTGCTCTCGTCCCAGCGCCGTCGTCGTCGCTGACGCGGCGCCACGGCAATGTCGGTGGCGTCGCGTGCTGCAGTCCCGGCGTGGCGAGGCCCTTCTCCTTCTCAGACGATGACAACGGCGCCGCCGGATCGTCGTCGTTGAGCCGGTACGGCTTCCCAGGGGATCGGGGTTGCGGAGTTCCTCGGCGGCAAGAACTTCCTCATCACCGGCGGGACTGGATTCCTCGCGAAAGGTGATACATGCATGTCTCTCTACCACACTTTTGTGCTAGCATACTCTGTGTATCACAGTTCTTGCTCTCTGATAGTTAGACAGCTGTATGATCGTTTCCTTTTCCTTCTTCTCCATTCGACGTCAGTTCTTAGCCAAAGGTGATTGATACCTGTGTTCTACGTACACCTTTCTCTACCACATGCATGTGCTAGCGTAGTGTATTATTGTGTAAATCGTAATTCTTGCTCTTCTGATAGTTAAACATACACAGATGTATGATTATTGTATTTTCCCCTGTCCTTCGGTATCAGTTCTGATCGAGAAGATTTTGAGGACCAACCCTGACGTTGGCAAGATATACGTGCTGATCAAGGCCAAGGACAGCGTAGCGGCATTGAAACGATTGCAAAATGAGGTGCGCTGTTTCTTCATTCTCCCAGAAAAAATGTTGTTCTTCTTCTTCCAGTTCCAGCTCAGATGAGAGATGATCGTGTGTTCCATATGATGCGCGCGCAGGTGGTGGACACGGAGCTGTTCAAATGCCTGCAGGAGATCCACGGGAAAGACTACGACAGTTTCGTGTCAAGCAAGCTGGTCCCCGTCGTCGGCGACGTCAGGCAGGCCAACATCGGCATTGCTCCCGAGCTCGCCGGCGAGATCGCCGACCAAGTAGACGTCATCATTAACTCGGCAGCCAACACCACGTTCGACGAGCGGTAAATCACGTTAAACACCCCAGTTTTGCTCTCCTCCGGAGAGGATTCATTTCGTGCTCAGCGTCATCCCATGATGACCGTCAGCAGTGATGCACATTTCGTCGCAGGTATGATGTCGCCATGGACATCAACACCGTGGGGCCGTTCCGAATCATGAGCTTCGCGCAGCGCTTCCGGCGGCTAAAGCTGTTCTTGCAAGTGTCGACAGGTCAGAGAGTGCAGACTGAATGAAGTTAATCATTGCAGCTTTAATTTGTTCTGGCACTTCAAAGGTTACCTTATTACTACAAGCATTACTTGGTAATAATATTTCAACGTGCATCTGCTGTGTGTTGTTTGGGAACAGCTTATGTGAACGGGCAAAGGCAAGGCCTGGTGCTGGAGAAGCCGTTTCGCATGGGAGACACCATTGCAAAGGAGCTGGGTTCCTCAGCAGAGCACAACGGCGTCGTGTTGGACATCGAGGAAGAGATCAAGCTGGCGTTCCACTCCAAGAGGCACTCGGACGATTCTGCTTCTTTCGCTCAACAAATGAAAGATTTAGGCCTGGAGAGGTAGTTTACACACAAAACTAGCGTTCTTCTTCTCGTTATATTACGTCCAATGAACCTGAACTCTGAAGATGGTTATTCAAAACAAAAACTCAGAATAACTGAAGATGAAACGGAACTGCATACTTACGATTGGCAGGGCAAAACTCCATGGGTGGCAAGACACTTATGTGTTCACCAAGGCCATGGGAGAGATGGTCATCAACAGCATGCGAGGAGAGATACCGGTGGTGACCATCAGGCCAAGCGTCATCGAGAGCACCTGGAGGGACCCCTTCCCTGGCTGGATGGAAGGGAACAGGTAATAACAGAGAGATGCAGTAACGAAAGTTCTGTAGTCTAGCAGGTACTTGTTCGGTCACTCACTGCCAGTATTATTGCCACTGCCAAATTTGGTGGACTCACAGGATGATGGACCCGGTCGTGCTCTACTACGGCAAAGGCCAGTTAACTGGGTTCCTCGCCGACCCGGACGGCATTCTTGATGTGGTAAGCAGCCAGTAATACGTGCACGCGCCAGTGCCCAGTGCAGGAAGGTTGTTGAACTTTAATTTTTGTGGCAGGTCCCTGCGGACATGGTGGTGAACGCGACGCTGGCGTCGATGGCGAAGCACGGCGGCTCAGCAGGGGGATGCACGTGTACCACGTGTCGTCGTCCACCGTGAACCCGCTGGTGTTCGGCGAGCTGAGCCGGTTCCTGTTCCAGCACTTCACGCGGAGCCCGTACAGCGACGCGGCGGGGCAGCCGATCCTGGTGCCCCCGATGCGGCTGTTCGACAGCATGGAGCAGTTCGCGAGCTGGGTGGAGACGGACGCGCTGCTGCGGGCGTCCTCGTCGTCGGAGCGGCGCCTCTCGTCGCAGCGGGCCCGCGAGCTCTGCGCCAAGTCCGTGGAGCAGACCATCCACCTGGGCAGCATCTACCAGCCCTACACCTTCTACGGCGGCCGCTTCGACAACGCCAACACGGAGGCGCTCTTCGCGGCCATGTCCGAGGCGGAGAAGGCAAGCTTCCACTTCGACGTCAGGAGCGTGGACTGGACGGACTACATCACCAACGTGCACATCCCAGGGCTCAGGAAGCACGTCATGAAGGGCAGGGGTGTCGCTGCAAACCAGCTGCTCGCAAGCACCTCCGTCTGACAATCAATGGGGATGCGCGACGAGACAGACGGCGTGTATACTATCTGCCAGAATGCTATGCCGCGGCCCAGATGATGGACATGTTGGTTCAAGTAGCCAGCAGCAGTAAGAGTAAGGCAGATTGTTTGCGTTTACTATGAATTTTACCATTCTTTGTCATCCCCGTGTCGAACTGTTGTATTATCTATCGTGTAGCTAAAAAAATTGCAGAATTGGATCCACTGTTTCATGTATGCGTTACATTGCAATTTGTTCATCAGTTTACCTTTGTGGTAGTACTACCCAATACTCACCAAACTCTAGTCGGTAATAATGTCAAATATTTCCCCAACTGTGCAGCGAATCACGAGGACTGTAACTGAGATCGAGATCATTTAACAAAAACTGACGCGCCGAGTGAAAGGAGATTAACTGTGTTTTGCCATTGATCAATCATGATACAGCGTAGTACAGGCCTATCGTTATACAAGCTTACGCTAAAAATAGAAGTTCAGTCCTTTACCAACTCCACGCCTCTATTAAAAATGCCTAAAGGGAGGGCGAATGGATGGCCCCTTCTCCCATCACCTGAAAGGCTGAAAAATCAGGCATGGCTGCATGGCACACTTGCTCTCTCTCAGGACAGGAGCACTCTTGTTTTGAAAGCTGGAGTTCAAGTTCTGCATAGGGCTTTGGTGTTCCCTTGTTATTTGTCTGGTCGGTCTTTGTGCAGGAACCATCAGATGTCACTGACCAACATTTGATTATCGGCTTATCACAGCCCAGACTGAAAAATGCTATGACCAATACCTCAAAGGAAATAGTCTGGCGTTCTCCTCGTAACGTCTGGCTCACCTCTCCTAGGGGCTGGTTCAAACTGTGACGAGGAAACCAAAACTGAGAAATCATGCACAGCAATTTTACAATTTACAGCACTGCACACACCATAAGAAGCATAATTGGGGATCTGCAATGAAGCTACCTACTTAACGGATGTCCTTTCAAAAAAGAGCACAAAGGGCCTACTTAAATTTCTATCTCTAGTTTCAACCATTTTACATATAAAACCATAACCACGGTTCATGATACGGGTGACAGCAGCACAAAAATGATCCCAACAATACTAAAAGTAGTAAGGAACAACGAAATGCTAAAATTACCTGGATAAATGTGTGACTGTTGCAGTCGTCCACTTCCAGAATGGATGCCATGTTGCCACATCGGTAGCAATAATTTGGAGCACTGAATATGGTGACTACCTTTTGTTCCTGTAAACAAATACGTCGTGCATGATCAAGACAAAATATATGCCCCCAAATCAGCTGATTAAGTATCTAATGGTTCAAGTTTCAGCTTACATGAGCCCAGTTATAACCCTCCATTACTAACTGATGAGCACGAGCTACAAGTTTGAGGTTGTTCGTGTGATTAAACTGCTCTGATATGTCCTGTAGCGCAAAATAATGAATGGATTAAGTTTCAAATTAAAAGATAGTAATGGAGGTACAAAGGCAAACCGTATACTACCTGGCCAAAAGTGTAGCCAGCACCACGAGGAGATATGCCCCAACCACATCGATCGTCTGGATCTGACCATAAAAGATCACACATAGGTCCCTCGTGAGGAACTTCTTGGACACGATCTAAGCTACGCACACTATCAAGGTTTTCAATTGATGGAGATAAACCGCCATGTAGGCAGAAAATTTCTGATTCCACCTTCAAGAACATAAACATAGTATCAGCAAAGTCCAGCAACATACAATGAAATAATAGTGATAAATGCAAGGGAAGCAACCACTTTATGTAACTGTACTACCGTAGCAGCACTGCAGCAGTTAAGTTGTGGAAACAAAAATGAACAACAAAAAGATCTTTCGAATACATTATCGGAACTGATCATTCTCCAATGCTTCATCTATCAACAGATTCCTATTCAAAAATCAATAGAATTATGCCTTTTCCATAAAAGTCAGGCACAGCCCACACCATATTCCAGATGCAAATACTTCAACAAAGAGTGAACTATAAAGGTCGCATAATATCGAAAGTGAGAAATACAGGATGATGTTGTTGTTTGTTCAAGCTACTTTTAGTCATTTGAGCATCACATGATCTGCATGACACCTATTGATAGGACTACACATAGAAGCACAACCCAAAATAAATCAATAAGGACGAGATCGAGAGTACATACCAGCGCTGTTAGAGGGAAATAATCAAAAAGGTCTGTAAATGTCTTCCACACATTTGCATTTCCATACCTGGTTTGAAACAGAAGAGTTAGCATTTAGCAACAGATAAAACAACCAAACAATAAGCAGCAAGTCTTTCGCAGTCTAAAGTATGAATACAGTAACAGGAGATGATGCTAATGTTAACCTAAGATATAAATCTGACGTGAAACGAACACTATGATCAATCAGATTATACACATGTTCTAGCTGCAATGATATAGTGCGTGATAACATGCTAGACCTGAAATCTGATAGTTCAACTTTCATTAAGCATATAAACAAACTCACTTTCGTAGGCATTCATCGTAGAATCCATACACCTGTGTGATCTGTAATCATCGTAGAGCAAGATTTTAGTTTAAACTAGAAAACACATCAGTTAAACCATTAAGAGGGCACCACAAAACAACGAAAACTATGATCCAAACAGGAAAAAAATAATATTTTAAAATTAATTCACTTCTTTTATCTCGATTTAAGGCAGTGGTAGCCAAAAAGGAACATTACATAAAAGATCAGGAAAATAGTATCTCATAATACCTGCCGACTCTCATGGTTTCCACGAAGGATAGTAATTCTATGTGGGTGCCGCACCTTAAGTGCTACCAACAGCTGGGTAAGGAATATAAAATCATCATGTAAGTGTCATACATAACATGAACTGAAATGTAAGATTATAAGAACTATTTGAAAACAAAACCCCAGGAATAACATCTATATTTTCTGGACTCAGTAACATGTGGAGCAACTTTGGTAAAACACTAAAACTACAAAAAGATCCCAACGAAGAAAATAAGTAGCAGTTCAATTCTTACAGTGACAGTCTCAACAGAGTAGTAGCCGCGATCGACATAATCCCCCATAAATAAGTAATTGGTATCAGGGCACTGGAAACAGGAGGGAACAGAACTGAGTAGAGTATAATAGGTTCTAAATATACTTTGAACAAAGAAAGAGGAAACAAAAGAAAACTTAAGTCACCTTCCCGCCAATACGAAAAAGCTCAACAAGATCATGGAACTGTCCATGGATATCACCACATATCGTCACCGGGCTTTTGACAGGCTGCATAGCAAAAAAATTACAGAAAAAAAAAACTAAGTGGCCAGTACTTACAAATTGCCAAAGAACTCTCAGGAAAAGTATATGTCACTATTGTTGCATAATTTGGTGGCTACTTAAGTGGATCTCAGTGCCATTTATATACAATAGAAGATAATGATTGGGCAGGTGAAATGGAAGGAACACCTTAAATTGATATGTTTATTTTTAATCCTTAATGTTGCATCGTGCAGGGAATATGAATCAAAAAGAGCACAGATACTGTGACAGATTTAGATGTCACCTATGATTGTAAAAATGGCCAACCATCTGGGGTGCAAGAAACAAAAATATATTGCTCAAATACAATGGTGAAACAGCCTTTGGAGACAGATGTAGATATCTATCCTCCCGCATCTATACTCTTTAGTGGAACATACCCTGCCCAACAGTGAGAAGTGGCTGATAGCATGTCATACCTGAACGTTACTTTCCTCCATCAATATCTCCTTGGCCTTGTCGCACAGTGACTTAACCTGAAAGACGAGGGACCCGTAAGGACGATTCTGAGAATGTTAGAATTGAACCAGCACATTTATGTGCACCAAACACATCCCACTTTTGGTCAAGCGGCCACGTAGCATGCAAATATCGACCCAAATGAGTGTATATACCTTAAATATTCCATTCTAACCGCCGATTGATTTGCCACTGAAAAGGGGTTACAAAAATTTCCATTTTTTGTGCTACTTTCTGCATAAACTATATGAGATCTACTGCCAAAAACGAAATCTACACCACAGCGTCGAAATGACCCGAAGCTACCCTTGTCAACCAGAAATTACACATCATGTCATCCCTCTGTGCCACTGAATCGCTGGACACAAAAATCGAGTCGAATATCCCCAAAATCTACAGATCACATTTCCAACCAAAGGTCCCGAGCGACGGGCCGGAAGAAACCCTAGTCACGCCCTCGTAACAGATCAAAGAATTCAGCATACGCCAGATCGCCCCGCGAAATCAACACTGGCCGAACGAAAGCCCGTACGGAACGGGGTCATAGCTGAGCGGGATCTCACCTCCTGCTCGGCGAGCGGGCGGCACTGCATCAGCTGTTCGATCTGCGCGTCCAGGCCACTGCAGCCTCCGCTATCGACGCTCATGGGCTCCATTTCCGCAGCGACCTTCGCCGCGGCGAGGAACCAGCTCGCGCTCGAGCGCGTCGCCGGCGGCGAGAGAGATGACAGAGCGGGTAGTGAGACTGAGAGCGAGGGAGGAAACTGGTGAGAGGGAACGAGAGAGAGAGAGGATGGTACTGGACGGGCAGGCAACCTGCCAGGTGGGCCTGTATGGTCGATAGCCGGGGCCGCTGACTCCGTGCCGCGTCCCGCGTGTGCAGTGGCAAATGGTTGGGAAACTACGCGTCCGCGGCTGACAGGTTGGGCGCTGGGCGACAAATGGGTCCACACTGTCAGTATGCGACGTGGACTCGATTCTGGAGTGAAGAGGCTGCCCACGGGTTGTCCGAATGTTGAAGAACCCAGCCCACGTGTTTGGGTAGCATCTTTATATGAATTATAAATTATTTTAGGTGTAAATACGTTTTTTAATTAACTAAGATATCTTCAACTGTATTTTTATACATTTGTAATCATTTAAATACTGTAGTAATTAATAGATTATATATATTAGACCATTTCTTCCCGTGAGTCCAAAAATATATTATGTTGTTAAAATTGATTAAAATTGTACATAATTGTTGATCGAGATAGAATGACAAAATCTCTCTATTAAAAAGTGGGTTTTTAAAAACATAATAGATGTTGTATGTCATTGTCTCCGTCACATGAAAATTGAGTTAATTTAATTTAATATATATATATATATATCATTATAAATTCATGAATTAGAGATCTACTAGTAAACTTTTAAAAATCAGAACTTCAACAAAGTGTGGTGGTGGTGTGTGCTAAAAAGACCTTTAATCCACTTGCAATGGTGGTGGGTGCCAAAGGGTCCTAATAAAATTTCACGAACCACGAGTGTGGAGGACAATTTATCCGCTACACGATGAGTCATGGCATAGAAACTTAACTAGCTAACTGAAACAATGTCTTTACGGCATGGGCCAACCCCAATGCTCCTAATCTTTAGCTTAGTGAGTCGTGGCGCAGTGTGGACCAAAACAAACATGCCCTTAGCATTCTAATGCATATATAATTACATATATATATTTTGGTAAATTATAATAACATCCTCCAAAGACAATTACAATGACATATATCAAATTAATCAAAAATTGATATGCAATAAAAGTTCATGTAGTTGTATGACTAGCATATGTATTCACTACAAGTGTGTGTGTGTGTATTTCTTGTGCCAAAGATGTACATGTGTACATGTATTTCTGTTGTAGCATATGTACATATATGAGTAAATAAGCACAAAAACCATTATACAACCGGAAATATAAAACAATAGTAAGAAATATATATATATAAATAATTTTGCATGTATATACCATGATAAAGATGACATTTTTTTATAATATTCAGATGCATATTTTACATAGCAATGAAATTAGATATTGTGCTATGTGGTAAAGATATTATTTGCATTTGTGACCTTTTAACCGTTCATTTTTCTAAAGGAATGATTGTGTTTCTACTTTAGTTTCAATTTCAACTGCAATTTTATTCTTTATTTTTCAGCTTTGTGATTTTACCAGAGAATTTGCTGAGCATTTTCAAAAATCACAAAGTTAAAAAATCAGGGCTAAAATCACAGTTGGAAATACTGTCCCCGAGGTCAAAGCCATTCTTGCATTCCTCCTGTCCTGTGTTCATTGGGTTTTTTTGGTTCAAGAGGGAAATACATCTTCGTGGAGAGGGCGCGTCGCCGCTCTCAGACGCCAAATCGAGTGCGTCCCTCGCCCACTCGGCTCGATCCGGCAATGCGTGCTGCTCTCGGAGGAGCGCCGGCGCGGCGTGCGGTTACTATCCGCGTCCGTGCGCCACTGGTAAGCTCCGGCTCCGCTGCCGCCTTTCTTAGTCTCGAGCAGCACTTGCTCTCATTTGCTGCAGGACGCGTAAAATAGTTCGGGGGCGGTATTTCTTGTGCCAAAGATGCTGCTGCTGGTTCCAACTTAGGCCTTTCTGCTGAAATCTGGTGTTTGGGGGCATGGTTGGATGTTTCGATCTGTACCATGGGGCTTGGCCGTGGAATCTAGGTCCCGTTATCCGTGGTGTATTTGGTGATGTTTTCTGTTGTAGTCCTTGGGTTGATTTGTTAGCTGTTACAGTTCCTGTAAGTTGTAATGTTAGTCGTCGTGTGATGTCACTGCTTGTTAGCGAGGAACATTGTTACGAGGATAACGAGTATCCCTGTAGTAGCATGTTTTTTTTCCTTGGAAATTCACCAGCCAAAATTTAGACGAATTTAGCTACTTCCTAAACAAATCTTATTTCCACGATGAGGTAGCTCATGATCCACAGGTCTATATCTTTAGCTAGACATCGTTTGCTATGCGTGTAGTTTTTAAGGACATATGACATACTAACAAAGACACATGCCCTTCATATGGAATTAATAAATGAATGCAAAAACATTTAATATATACAAGTGTAGTATAGCTGATCATTGGCAACACTATTTCAAAAACACATGTCTAGCAATATTACCATAGCCGATAGCACTAATAATATAATGATGATGTTACATGTTAGTGCATAACTAGTGCCTAATGATTTCTTAGGCATTTCATAATTCCAGTAGCTTGTGGTTTGTTGCATTAATGTGCTCCGTAAAAAGAAATGGGGTACTTAAGGTTCACTACCAGTTTTAGTTTTGGAACCGCGCTGTCTTTTTACGTTTCTTGTCATGAAATTCCATGATAGAGGAAAAAAATATTATGCATTAATGGATATAGATAGATGCGGAAAAAAGATCAACAGGAGGCTAGGAAAGAATTAATATATGATTTAATACTTCAAACCCAAACATGCTTATAAGCAGACGGAGCACTCAAAGTGGAAGAACCATCCATTTAGCCTACAAAAAAAAACTCAGACGGAATCGTGCGTGTGCTAGATAGAAGGACTTCGTTTCCTCTATCTATTTTTAGATTTTGTCACGGCGAGGGGCAAAGAGGAGAGCTTCTCCATTTTTCTTCTGCCAAAGTTTTGGGGATTCCTTGTAATTCTGCTCGTCTTGAGATGGATTCAGCAAGCCGACATAATCCGGTTTTCAGTGTAACTCGTGTGCTTCGATCACTAGTAAGCTCCACTCATCTCTAACCTCAAGCCTTGCTCCTTTTCTCTCAATAGAACTTCTTGCAGGTTGTTAGGCTTGGTTATTGGATATTGGATCTGGATTCTCAGTATCTATTTCTGGAGTTCAAATATAATCTTGCTGTGTGAAAAAAAGTTGCGTGATTGTTTCCTTTTGGTTTATTTGAGCCTGAGACCCTTGTGTGTTTCTTTTATAAGTCTTAGAAATGTTTTAATGATGAAGGTGCTTCTTTAGCGACCCATAGTTAATAATACATGGGAATTTCATACTTTTATTTAGCAGAGTTCCATCCTTTACATGTAAAAATATTATGTCATTAGGAGCATCTGTTACATCTATGCATGGGTATGAAGCTATATAGCAAACACATATGAAATTTATCAACTGAGATCCCAAGCAAAACGAATGAAGCTAGTGAAATTAAGGATCATCTGGGCAGTTTCTTTTTGTAAGTGCTCCTGCTGCAAAACTTTTTGAAATTCATGAAGTCGTAAGTTTAATTTTATTTATCCGGAGTTTTAATGAAGGAAGGATAATCTTAGGTTTTGCATTCTAAGCTAATTTACTAGTGATGAAATGGTTTGTTCTAACTTGTACTGCTGAGTCATCTGCTCCCTCTGAACCTGCAAAAATGTTATTTTGTTTCATATGTTTACTCTTCTATCATTGAGTCTGAATCCCATATCCATAATTTTTGTCAGTTGGTGGATGAATATTTTGCTGCTGTTTTACTTTAGTCTTCCAGTGCTTCAAATTCAGGTTAAATCAAGCATCTTAACCTGATTAGTTAATGCATTTGCAGGTAGAGTCTGTATCCTGTTACTGCAGAGTAGATGGAGGAATTAAAACTGTTGTAAGCGCTAGGAAGTTTGTCCCTGGGGCAAAGTTGTGCATGCAAGCTGATATCATACCAAACAAGTGCAAGTCGAGAAGCTCACGCAAGGAGAGGTGCCAACAATCACCACTGCTGCCTGGCCTCCCTGATGAGTTGGCTATTTCCTGTCTCATGCGAGTTGCTCGAGTCGAACACCCTAATATGAGATTAGTCAGTAAACGATGGAACCAACTTCTGTCTGGGAATTATTATTACTCCCTGCGCGAGAGATCTGGCATGGCAGAAGAATGGGTGTACATCTTCAAAAGGGACAGTGACCAGAAACTAACTTGGCATGCCTTTGATCCAGTAAATAGGATCTGGAAGTCACTACCTCCTGTTCCGCCAGAGTATTCAGTGGCTATTGGCTTTGGTTGCGCTGTTCTCAACGGATACTATCTGTACTTATTTGGTGGCAAAGACCCTGTACATGGTCCCATGAGGCGTGTTGTATTTTACAATGCCAGGCTAAACAAATGGTTCCGGGCTCCAGATATGCTACATAAAAGACACTTCTTTGGTTTTTGTGTCATAAACAACTACCTTTATGTTGCTGGTGGTGAGTGTGAAGGGATACAGAGAACTCTGAGATCTGCTGAGGTTTATGATCCAAACAAGACTAGATGGTCTTGCATTGCTGAAATGAGTGCAGGAATGGTGCCCTCCATTGGAGTAGTATATGATGGCAAGTGGTTCCTAAAAGGTCTCGATTCTCATCGCCAGGCCATCAGTGAGGTCTATCTGCTAGCATCTAAAACGTGGTCAACTGCTGGTGATGGAATGCTAATGGGCTTGCGAAATCCAATCATATCCTTTAATGGCCAGCTTTATTCCACTGATTGTCGTGATGGCTGTAAGATTAGAGTTTATAACAGAGAGACAGGATCATGGACAAGATTCATTGACACGAGGCGCCATCTTGGAAGCTCACGAGCTCTTGAAGCTGTGGCCTTGACCTCATTAAATGGAAAGCTCTGCATTATCCGTAACAATATGAGTATCACTCTTATTGATATAGGAGACACAACAACAGTTACTGAGGTTGACAGTGCCCGCATGTGGGAGACATTTGCTCGGAAGTGGAAGCATAGATCTTTCATGGCAAACCTGTGGTCAACCATTTCAGGTCGTAATATAAAAAGTCACATTATGCATTGTCAAGTGCTCCAAGTTTGACTATGGGCTTTGTGTGTATGTGATTATGTGGAAACACACTCATATTTGGACACACATCCTTCAGAGGCTGAGTTAGAAGCTGAACTGGATACCAGAACTGTAGCCAAGGAATCCGCTGTTTCTAGATGCGGAGTTCAATGATATTTGTCAGATAAGACTACAGGATTTTTGCAATCTTGGTCATTCATAAAATTCTGGGAAACTCGGGATCAGAGAAATTTTCCTGGAACCAATGGCTGTTTTCTGAAGCATTCCATGAGTTTGGCAAGGCGGTGATTCAGAGATTTGGACAGTTGATTTTGTCGAGGTAGGCAGCAAAAAATTGTATAGATCACTGTCATGCTGCTATGCATTTTTTTTTTGGAAAAGGAAGGATGACATCTTTTTTATCGCTGTCACTGTTCATATCTTCCATTTGGTATAGCAGACTAAACTTAGAATGGAAAAGAAATGAATCTTATGTTTATGACATAAATCTTTCCTGCCTAGTCACTGCTTTGTGCTGAGAAGCTTCATCAGAAAAGAAATGATTCTCATGTTTATGACATAAAGCTTCACCCGTGGCATTTCTTGGATTTTGTTTGTCCATTCTCTCTTTATATTAAAAATAATTTGATTCTATGTAAAGTCCCAAGAGGTGGCCGTTGAACTATCTGAACACATCCAGGCCTGTGCTAGTGTGGCTGGTCTGACAAATTTGCTGAAAATTTGACCATATGCATAATAATGTGCTGATATTCGAGCATCTCAAGCTAAGATCGGCATGACTCTATCTTGTGAATATATGTTGTTCAACGATCGTTTTCAGAGGCAGGAACAGATGATAATGTTGAACTTCAGTGATGTTTCTGTACTGATCTGCATATTTCTTTTGTTCTCGAGTCAAAGCCAGGGAACAGCTGCAGAAGTCCAGGGGCTGCTAAACTCCAGCCCTTGTTGTCAACAGGATACCGTGGGCTGCTAATGTCAGATAGTGAAGTATTTAAATAATCCTAACCATATCTTGCCAACCCTTTTGGATGCATCTCCAATGTCTTGCTCACTGGAAAGGCAAGAAAGAATTGGGACAGCTGCCCCCTGCCAAGTTGGTCCATGTGTGCTGACACAATTCGATGTAACTTACATTTTCGAATTATTCTGTTAAAGAACCCCATTTGTCTAGTGGTTTTGTGATGGACCGACAATAGGCTTTAACATGATTGATGTGAGATATGTTGGCTTAATAGTGGGTTGCACATGCCGAAGCCTCCGTTGATTAAACAGGTCCAAGTAAAAGCTCGTCAGGTCATTGTATTACATCACATGAAGATGAAGGGTAGTGGTTAAAGAGTGATGCCAGTGCTCCCAATCTCGGTGGTTTGATTATCTTATAGGGAGAGCTGACAAAACGCACTCGCCGCAGTAAGCAAAGCTCCTACTACTTTCTGAATTTAGAGCCGGCGGCTTTGGCTCCTCCTTTCGTGGAATGACCAACTCCGCAACGACTTCAAGCGATACTAATTCCGTTCCCCAAAAATCTATGACTTCCATAACGAATGCCGTTCCGGCGGATTCACATTATTTTCTTGACTGAACATTCTGGTAGAAGAGGACACCGGAATTCTCCCGCTGCCATCGACGGTCTAGCTGTCTAGCCGGTAGCGGCAGGCTGTAGCACCAGCACCACTGGCGCCTGATGCTTTAACGTGTACTTCAACAGTTCCGAAGCGATTCACGCGAACCATAAAGGGAATCAAGGTATCGACGGTACAGAGTCCCAGACTCCACAGGCAACGACGCAACGGAACGGATCTTTATCTTCTCTTCCTCCCGAACCGTATATACGTGGAATGACAATCCGACGTCTGAACGGCCGGCCGAAAAGATACTAGTAATATCGGAATCGCGAGAGCGGATTAAAAGAAGGTCTGGAATAGAAGGGAAAGAAGAAAATCATCATCGTTGTTCTGCGGCGATGGCGGCGGCTACCCCGCCACTACTTTTATTTGTCCAGTTGGTAGCTTGTCGCCACTATAAATAGCCCGGCCGGGTCCGATCTGGTCATCTCGTCCCGATCGCCTCTTCCCGCCGGCTCTCGTCGGGGTGCGTCTGGTCACCGCTTCACAGGTTGCCGGAGACGTCTTCCTGGTTTTCGAATTCTGGTGCGATTTCACTCGTTTTGAAATCCGGAATCGAGTTTGAAGACGTTCGGGAGTGGTCTCCCATGGCGAACGGGAAGGATGGTGAGGTCACGGCCGAGGCGCAGATCGCTCAGCCTCTGGGGCGGTGGCCGATACTATCATACGGCGTCGGCCACATGCTCAACGACATCACATCGGCTTGCTGGTTCACGTACCTGCTCCTCTTCTTGCAGCAAATCGGGCTTGCTCCAAGGTAAAATTCACATGTACTGATGAGTGATTATCATCACGAAGCTCTCTTTTTCTTGGGTGGAAGTGTACATTCGCTGCCCGTCTTATGGGCCTGAGCTTCATCTTTTCAGGGACGCAGCAATCGTGATGCTTTCAGGTCAGGTTGCAGATGGGCTGATGACGATCCTCGCCGGCGAGATGGTATTACACGGACTGAAACTCCATGTTAATGCACACTATAAGTCATTTATAACTGATCTGTGAACAATGTGCTATCCCTTCAGATCGACAGGTTCGGCCGCTTCAAGCTGTGGCACATCGGAGGATCAGTTCTGGTGGGCGTTTCCTTCTCCTCAGTCTTCGGTGGCTGCCTGCTCTGCACCATTCTGGGGACAGACTCGTACCTCGTGAGGACCGTCGGTTACAGCTTCTTCGCGGCGGTGTTCAACATCGGTTGGGCGGCCACACAAGTTTCGCACATGTAAATAAGCACCGTTTTATTTTCTCTCTCTTCTTGAAACTAGATACCTTTCGCCTTGGCATACGAAACTTGATGCATTTCCTTTCGTCCAGGTCAATGGTGAACTGCATGACGCAGAATCCGACAAGCCGTGTTGCGTTAGCAAGCTGCCGGAACGCATTCACAATGGTGAGTACTGAGTGCTAGCAACGCCCTGTAGGCACTTTTTACGTGAAATAGGAATCCTCTTAGTTATTACTGTTGTCAGTTTCTGATTGATTCGCTTCTGTTTGTTAGTGTTCACCTGATCAATCAACCCTGTCTTGATATATTTAAACAATTTTACACATGTGGGATAGTATGCTATTATGCTCACTGGGATTATGGACGTACAGGTGGCCAATCTTGGTTTATATGCGATCGCTTTAGGTGTCTTTGGTGCTGTGAAGGCGAAAGAATGCTCAGATATTGTTCTGCAGGTACTGCCTAAACTGTGCTGTTATGCCCGCATGAATGTTTTCTGCTGCTAAATTTACCATCTAATTTTTCCTTCCTAACAACCCTGCAGTATCGGTGGATAGCCTACCTGTCAATTTTTATAGGATGCTGCTTCCTGGTGATCTTTCATGCTGGAACGAAGGAACCAAAGTACGTTGACAGAAATTCAGAACGTGGCATTGCATAACCCATGTGTATACCATACAAATCGTGCGTGCTGAATCCCACCTGGTTTTGCAGCTTGAAGTCTGAACCGAACTGTAAGAAGAAGACTAGGATTTGTTGGAGTTACTGGTTCAAGAAGGCCTTGTACTACCAAGTTGCTCTGCTGTACATGCTTGCAAGACTGATCACAAACGTCTCTCAGGTTGGTGCCATGTGCAGTAGTAACAAGTTAACATTTTCAATTAACATGAAAAAAATGCACATGGCAGGCTCTAACTATACATCACCAGCATTAGGCCTGATCGGAACAGATTTTGCTGCGACTTTTTTTGCTGCGAGCACTGTAGCAGCAAGACCATATGCAGCAAAAGCAACAGCTGCAGCAAAAAAAATCTGATCCGATCACAGCCATTGTTCTTAAAGTGACAATAGGAATTCTTTAACGAAAGTTCCACCTGTCGGTCTAGGACGTGCCTGAACAGTGAACACAAGTCACCAAGATATTTATTTCATTTGCTGCTCGCTTGTTTCTATTTCAATATAAACTTTTATCTGACAAAAGCCGTGCACCATTTTTTTGGGGGAAAAATCATGCACCTTGTTTACTACATAGCATAGCAAACGTAATAAAAAGCTTTGCTTGTCCCTGTAATAAACTATGTTTAGCACATTATGTCCTGATAATATCATCTCTGATGTGGGTTCTTACGAGTACACCTTTTCACATTTTCAGTCTCTCATCGCGTTCTACGTCACCAGAGATTTGAGAATGAACGAGTACTCGAAAGCAATTGTAAGTTCTTGTGTGCATTGCTCCAGCACGACCATATAATTTCCACTCTTACTTCTTTGATCTTCATATGTCAACTTGTGTTACTAATTAGTACCTTTGCTCTTTTGTTGTCATGACACCTTTGATCTCCCTTATGCAGATACCAGCCATCATCTTCTGCTGCAGCTTCTTAGTGTCCGTTGTCCTGCAGGTCCAGCCTCTGCACCAGCTTTTTTTACAAGAACCTTCAGTTCAGTTCCCTCTCACACGTTTGCAACTGTACGCATTGCAGGAGATAAAGTGGAACAGCCGTCGCCTGAAGTCCCTCCTCACCATCGGCGCGACGCTCTGGGTCATCTCCGGCGTCGCGGTGTTCGTCCTCCCGAGCGAGATGAGCAACCTGATGTACCCTCTCGCCATGGTCATCGGCGCTGCCAACGCCCTCGTCATGGTAACTGCCAGATTTGCAGAGACTGACACCATACTTCTATTTACGTGTGAAATGGCTTACACAGCAGCGTGTTGTGAGCAGGTGACCACGGTTGGCCTGGAGAGCGCTTTGGTAGGGGAGGACGTGAACGGGTGCGCCTTCGTGTACGGCTCGCTGAGCTTCCTGGACAAGATCTCCTGCGGAATCGCCCTGTTCGTCCTCGAATCATACGAAGGTAACATTCAGTCTTTCGCTCGGTGCGCTTGCTGCTTGAATCATCAGTCAGAATAGAAAGTTCTGTTAATCTGTTTTTTGATTGCAGACACGATAAGCTGCGGCGAGACGAGGGGACTGAACACGGTGAGCAGGTACGGGACGGGTCTGATCCCGTCGTGCTTCGCCGTGCTCTCCCTGGTGGTCACCTCCACGCTGAGACTGCACGACGACGACGCCCCGAGAGCACCTGCCCTGGAAGCACCGCTCCTTGTCTGAACACTCTCGACAGTGCTTCTCGTGGCCTGTATGTATTCCGGATTGAAGGAAGAAGAAATGTGCATCCTCCGACTTTTCAATTAGGTTTGAAAAGAAATAAAGTGTGTTCCCGTGCTGCGTCTTTTCAATTAGATTTGAAGAGACTGAGGCATGCTTTGTACGAGTCACCATGTAACAACACCACAGTTTCAGTTTTGAGAAGGATGAAATGAAAAGGTGTAGTAATCGTTTCGTTTGTGCAAAGCTTGTCTACACATCATCGGAGATTATTGTACAACGCTGGAAGGGATGAAACGAGAGTACAGAACCGTGTGGAAAAAGAAAACAGAGCTACGCACTGAAAACACCATCATCGACAGGCACTATCTTTTGAACAAGCGCAAATGGGATTCGCTCACAGCTCGTCGACCGGAGTCTGGTGCTTGCCCGCGACGGCGTCGGCTTCCGACCTGCGGTGGTGGTGGTGCTTCCCCATGCTGCCGTCGTTACTGTCAGCGCCGGTGACCTTGTCCTTGACCTCCTCGAACCTCTCCTTGGCCGAGTCGGCCATCTCCTTCACCTTCCCCTTGGCCGCCTCCGCCGTCTCCCACGCCGCGTCCTTGGTGGACCCCGCCGTGTCAGCGGCCGCGTCCTTGGCCGCGCCGGCCTTCTCCCACGCCGCGTCCTTGGCCGCGCCCGCCTTATCGGCAGCGGCGTCCTTGGCCGCGCCGGCCTTGTTCGCCGCAGCGGCAGCCTTCTCCGCAGCAGCATCCTTGGCGGCCTTGGCCTTCTCCGCCGCCGTGTCCTTGGCCGCGCCGGCCTTCTGGGCAGCGGCGTCCTTGGCGGCCTTGGCCTTCTCCGCTGCCGTGTCCTTCGCCGATCCAGCCTTGTCCGCAGCAGCGTCCTTCGCTGCCTTGGCCTTTTCAGCGGCGGTGTCCTTGGCTGTTCCGGTCTTTTCGGCGGCGGCGTCCGTGGTCTGGCGCAGCGTGTCGTAGCCCTGCCCGGCCTTGTCCTTGGCGCTCTCGTACCCTTGCCCGGCCTTCTCCTTGGCGGTCTCCTCGACCTTGGCCTTGCCCTGCTTGGTCCGCTCGTGCGCCTCCGCGCCCTGCTCGCGCGCCGCCTCGGCCGCCTCCTTGGTCTTCTGCTTCGCGTACCCGGCCTTGCTCGACGCCTCGCCCGCCGCGCCCTTCACCGTCTCCGCCGCCTTGTCCTTGGCCTGCCCCGCCTTGCTCGACGCGCCCGCCGCGGCGTCGCCCGCGGTCTCCTTCGCGTCGCCCGCCTTCTTCCCCACCTCTGCAGCACCATGTTCATGGTTCGAATTCAGTACCATCAAGCGGCCGCGCACATCGATGGTTCACGGCGAAGCAAGGTATAACTGGAAGGTGGAAGATTCCTCTTACCGGAGGCGGCGTTCTGTGCAGACTCGCGCGCGGACTTGACGGTGTGACCGGCCTTGCGCGCGGCCTCCTCCTCGTCGTGGTGCTTCAGCCCGAGCCCCTCCGAGATCTTCTCCTTGGCCCAGTCTGTCCACGACTCCTCGTCCTTGTTGCCCTCCTCCGTCACCTCGTGGAGGGTTGTCTTCGCCGCCACGCCGGCCGCTAACAGCAGCAGCAGCAGCGCTGCCGGGGCGACCAGCCTCTTCGACCGCGACACGATCGCCATTGCTTGCTCTGTTCTAGCTCTCTCTAGCTCTACCTAAGATGCGGCAAATCAGCGTGATCAAGTTGTGTGCTTCGGCGTCACGGTGGGCAATCGAATAGTGAAACTGGATGATCGTGTTGGGGATTTGGGGCGCGGGCTTTATTGCAGTAGCGACCAGGACGCGTGTCGGGGGCGGTTCGAGCGAGACGGGTGGGGGCGCGACGGGTGTCCGGCTGAGGTGGCGCGCTGCCGCGACACGTCGGCACGCCGGCCGTGGTCATTGCTTCGCGGTGACAAGCTTCTCGTCGCTTCGCTTCTTTTGAAATGTGCCAGTACGTACGGTAACGGAGCCGTTGCGGCCGCCCAGCACGTGGGATGAAAAAGTGGGATGTCAATATGGACGCGCGCGCTCCTGTGTTGCCAACGCACGGATTTGATTTTTCCAGAGAAAACATAGTAATACAACTTTAGAATGGCCATGCTAATAGAAACTAGTGACTCGCGTAAATAAGGACGGAGCCAGAAATTTTATACAAGGGAGTTCAAAAAAAAAAAAAAAAAAGAAATTTTATACAAGGGGTGAGGCGCGGATGCATGTCATTGTATGCAGTCACTACGAAATATAACACTAACCATAATTTTGACAATTTGACACAAGTTATTTATATTAAGCATTTGCACACTTGCATCTAGGTCATAAATTTTACTATCTCGTTACACAAGAAATTATTAGAAACTTATATAAATCTAAGATTTTTTTATCTTAATCTCACTCAATGTTAATTTATATCATAAAAACTCGTCAATGAGTACATCATTTGTGAATTGAATTACATTTACGTATAAAGAACAGTGATTTAGGAATGTGAGATGTGGGCTAGGCCATATCATTAGCAGTCTAGCAGCAAGAAAAAAAACAAAGTGGATTTATTGTTAATGAAGCCCTTATGGCCATGTACTAATTGAAGCTAAGATGTTAATTAGTTTTTAGACCCATATTATACGGAAGTATACATATACAAAGATTACAAGTATTTTTGCACCAGCTTTGGGAAAGACTGACTTTCATTCTCAAGAAACTAAGAAACCTTGCAGACAAGAGATTTCTATTGAAAGTAAGAGTTATATACGAGAAAAATTGGAGAATTTATCTACCGACCACTCGTCCCGATCTCGTGTCACTCCACAAGAGCCATAAACTTAACCACACAACTACATAAGAAACTACTAATATGTCCTTAGAGGTTAAGCTTTGAAAATCATATTCTTGATCTTAATTATCAATTTAATTATTTCATGAAATGTTTTTCGTGAATTATACATAAACACATAGTAATACTTACTTATAGAGGGGCATATGCCCTCGTGCTAATGGAAAACTAAGTAACATACCAAGATTTTTTATGAGAAAGGAGGGGAGAGAGGGGGTGGATCCTTAATGACTTTAATTTAAATTATATGAGCTATATATAAGAATAATGAGAATGTCAATCTAGTGCATAATGAAGATATTATATTTTTTACAGTATTCTACGAATATTCTTGGTCATCTGATGGTGAATAAATTTGGACGCTCATTTCCTCGAGAAAATAGATATAAACGTTTGTTGCCTTAGGTGATAACTTCATTTCCAGCTTGAGGCCATCCCATTGGGTTCCAGTTGCACCACTCGGATTTTATTATTGTCGTGTCAATACTTTTAAACTAGAGATTGCAAATGCAATATTTTGCAAGATTACTATGTGACACGAGTACCAGGAGGTAACCAGCGAGCGTGTGAAGACCTCGTAGGATCTTGTTTCCTCGCAAAAATCACAACGCATGGGTTATGGGCCACGTATACGTGTCGCAGCCTGGCCTGTTGTCTTTATTCGGCCCAATGTTTTCCATCCAGGAAATGTCTGAAATTGAACTCGCACGGCCCGGTTGGTCCATCCGTGGTCACCGCTAAACATGGTCAAACGGGCCGCCCGACACGGCACGGCCCGAGCACGAAAAGGCCCGACCCATTTAAATTACGGATCGTGCCGTGCCAGCCCACGAGCTGATCCCTCAGCCCGCGGCACGACACGAAATGTGTTAAACGTGCCGGGCCGGTCCGTTAGGCCCACTACAATGACGGTCCGAAATCAAATATGCAGCCCATTAGTGAGAATAAAGGAGCAAAAACTAAGAGGAAAAGGGGATTCAAACCTGCAACATCTTGGTTGAGAAGGAAAAGCCTTCCCACTTCTGAGTTTATTCATCTGAGTAGAGAAAGATATATATTATATTTAATACCAAAATTTCGAACCGTATCGTACCGCCCACCGGGCCGAGACCTTGGCCCACGCACGGTCCGCAGCGTCGTGCCGGGCTGGCCCGGTCCGAAATAATTTTGTATCGTGCCGGATTTGTGCCGGGCTTTTTATGCGGGCTATCGGACGGCCCACGAAGCACGGCCAATTTGGCCACCTCTAGTCACCGCACGGCGCCAGCCGCCACACGACAGCGAGCCCAACCGAACCTGAGCGTGAAACGTGCCGAACCCAACAACCGTGGCGGACGCAGTAGAAAGATCTCGGCGACTGTAGCGTGGCAGCGCGCCGAGCTGCCGTGTCCACGTTTCCACTCTCCTCCTGCTTGGCACGCACTTGTCCGGCCGCTCTCCGCTTCGCCTTGGAACGTAAAAATGGCAGTTTCCTCGCCGTCTCTCCCGCCGCCCTCGCCGCCGCCGCCCACCGCCACCCTGGCCGGGAACCTCACGGCCTCCTCTGTCCTGTCTATCCCACCACCGCGGCTCCGCCTGGCCGCGACACACCGCCGTCCGGTCGTGGCCGCGGCCGCGTCCTCCCGCCCTCCTCCCCCGCCCTCGCCCGAGGGGGACGGTGAGGAGCAGGAGGTGGAGAGGGCGATGGGGATGGACGGAGGCATCCCCGGGACCTCCGGCGAGTTCCTGCGCCGCGTCTCCTCCCGCGCCTACGGCATGCGGCGCCACCTCATGGAGTCGCTCGATTCCCTCGCCTACGATGGTAACAATTTCTGAATCAGAACTCCTGTTCACAATTGATCCTGTACTTGTTTCCTTGGTTGGGTTAGGTCCACAATTTAGGGTTTAGCAAACCAGAGCTTAAGGTCGGTGATGAAGTTCGAAATGATCAGGGTTTAGTTGTGTGCGTCTCATGTTTGATGAAATGCCTATAAAGCTGGAAAGAAGTGTCCAGAGATAAGATCTTCTTGTGCACGGGATGATTGTGTGCTCCAGTGATCTGGAGATCGGAACCAATCTATGTTAGGCTTGTGGCTTCACTTTTTGTGGTTTGTGGCAAAGATATTTGTTATGTGTGCGATATAATTATCTGTTGCAAACCCAATAGTATCTTTAATCAGGTTTGGCATCATGTATCTAGATCTAGTGCCCATGAAAAATTGGTCAAGTAATAAGAGGACCAGTTTGCTGTGGTATCTTTACTAAATGGTTATGCATTGGCGACTCTTTAGACTGCCAAAAAAATAGAGGTTTAAGAAGCTTTTGGACGTTTTGGTCTTATTCCATACTGTTTGATTAGTTGAGGTCTGACACACACAAATCATAAACTGATCATTTCGTAATTTTATTCTTTGTACTTTGCCCTTTTTTATTTGAGTTCACTTTTAAATATTTGTTATCCACTAATACTCCTCCATTACGAAATCGCTGAGTATACGTTGAAGTAACTCTATGATACTTCGTGATGATTCAGTACTGGAGACAAACCCATGGAGAGAAGATTCTAAGCCGGTCTATGTGCTTGCAAGAAATGATAACCTTCTATGGACAATGAAAACCCGTAGGAGCCGCAGGTGAGAACTGTATGATACTTCAAATACGTTGTTAGAATTGTGCTGTTAACTGAAGTTCTATGAATCATTGGTGTCTTTACCGCGTTCTGCAGCGAAGTTGAAAGGGAACTTGGAAAGCTTTTCGCAAAGGGAGGGGGCTCAGGAATTGGAACTAAATCAAAGTACTCTGGCTCCAACTTCAACATGCTTGTTGAAGATATCAGAGATGGAGTACTGGTGAGTAATTGTTCTAAAGGAATATACTCTTCTCAGGCATGTTCTTGGCAGGGCATCTGATAACTTGCTGTATTTATTTTTCCTCTAGCCTTCATTTATCAACCTTTTGGTCTATGCACTAATGCCCAACTTCACTCAAATGAAAAATATACTGCTATTGTGCTCCTGGATTTTGAATAATACACAAAGAATCTGGAGAAGGGATGGTCATGGTGATTGTAGAACGTACGATGTACTGTGTGTGTATATATACAATAATCATGATTGGAAGGTGCCCTAAAAATACATATTTTTGTAGCATAGTGAAAACTCCGTACTTTACACGTTTCCCTCTTAATTTCTTAACAACAGACTATATGCAAATTTTGAATAACCACTTTCTTTATATTCTTCTGAATCATGTACGTCCTATCATACAGGTATTTGAAGACCAGGATGATGCTGTAAGATACTGTGACCTCCTGCAGGGCGGTGGTCAAGGCTGCGAGGGAATTGCAGAGATAGAAGCATCATCCGTAAGATATTATTTGATGGACTTCAGAAGTATTAGTTTGTGCTTTACAACTGATCATACAAGTGCTGATCTCTGTGCCTGGTTCTAGGTTTTCAATATGTGCCGTAGTATGAAAGCACTAGCTGTCCTCTTCCGTCGTGGAAGCGTTCCTCCACTGCCTCAAAGCCTGGAGCGCGACCTAAGGGCAAGAAAGCGGTCACTTGAAGACTAGGATCTTCTGTACATTGTATATAACTATTAACTTTATTCATCTAGCTGTTGGAAAACAAAGGCTACAGGCCTTGTTGTATACTGCATAAAGTACATAGAAATTTATTTATAGCTAAAAGTGAAACGGTGTAATTATTCTTCTAAATTAGTAAACTCTAGAGAACTCTGTGGAAATGGATATTCTTGTAATTATGTACATTCACATTCTCCAATTTACAATGAATAAATGTGATTCGTTAAATTGTTACTATTATCATCATTTCGTCATTTCATGGATGAATATTACAAGGGTCAACCCTGACTCCAATGAACCCGTTATCATAGCTGCTGCCACCGCTACTGTGTTGTTGGACGCCTCAAATTTCATGGCGAAGTCCGCCTTTCAGTTAGCTTCTCCCTGCTGTACTTCTTGAAATCTGCTGCCAGCCCTGTATCGAAGTCCTGCTTCATCTGCTCCGCTAGCTGCCTCAACACCTGCACCGTCATGACAGATCAAACGCCCCGTCAGTCCAGAGGATGAAAGCAGATTCATCTGCAAAAGCAGGTGATATTGAGCTCTGACCGTCTCGCCGACGCCTCTGATGATGCCCTCTGGGACCAATGCCAGCGCCGGCGGGAGGTTGAAGCCGACGGTCATCTCGACGTGCCCCCTGAGGCTCTTCCTGCCTTCCCGCTGTGGGTACAGGATGCCACGGACCTTCAGGGCGAGGTGCGACGGCATGGCGTTGCTCTCCAGCCCTCTCAGCTTGTAGTCTGTCTGCGTTAAGCACAGCACATTTCGTCAGATTTCTCATGGGATGAGAAATGAATCGAGCTATCTGGTTGGGGTCTGTAAGTGTCAGTTACGGAGTTACCACTTCCATCAAGAGGAAGCTGGTGGCGTGGACGGGGACGTTTGGTGGGTACTCCTTGCCGCCGGATTTGCTGATGAAGCGCATGACGATCACCGGTGACGCTGACAGGAAGAGGAACTGGATGGGCAAAAGCTGGACGCTCCATTCTTCCTGCATGATCGATTCAAGTACTTTGTTAAGACTACTATTTAGCATCCACTTGGAAGAACTCTGTAAATGATTGCTGAAGCAATTCAGGCTTTCAGCGTCATCGAAATGAAGACAGAAGGTACAACATTTTTGGTACAGTATCACCTAGATGCAAGAATCGGAGAAGAAAAGGCAACAGGATCACTCACATCATTCAGCTTTCTTCTCTCGCGCTGATCAGGAAACACAGCTCCAACGATCCTCGTCCTGTTCAAGAGGTACTCGTCGATTGACGCCTGCAAGGAGAACCCACAGGAAGTCAGATCATCAGAAAGAGCACCGCAAAATTCAGACGCTCCACTTGGCATATGAGACGGTACTTACCCCAGGGGTTTCTCTCATAGGGATGTCGCTGCTAAACTTGTATGAGAAGGTAAAAAGGTCTCTGGGATTGATCCTCTCTCTCGATCCTCCACCATACGATGGCGACTTCAGAGCGCATGTGGTGAGCATCCGTGATCGCGGCGACGAAACCTTGAGAGCCAAATCCTTTCCTGTTCTTGATCTTGATGCATCTCCTGCCGATCTGAGTGGTACGCTCCATCCTGATCGAGAACTCCTACACACTGTTATACCACTCAGAAGTCATACACTAATAGCATGTAAATGCTACTACTGAACAAACAAATTGAGTACTATAAGAATGATTTTGGCATGAACAAAGCAGAATTATATGCACCTGGATGTACTGCAAGATGGCTTGAAGTTGAAGGCAGGTTCATCATAATCATCTCTTCTGGTATGGTCTTCCAACCGTGGTAATAGTTCTCTCTGTTCTTCAGAGCCCTGGGTTTCCCGGCTTTATTCCCCGGCCAATAATAATATATAAATAACTCTAGGAGGCGTGCAAGGCAGCGCCATAGGAAGTAGGGACCGTCCTGTAGTAGGTCCTACATGTTGTGTCTCTTCTTCCATGCCGTGCTACAACTACAAGTTTCCGGAGTTCTTCATGGTTGTTGGTTGCTGGCCTTCGCTTCAGACTTCTGTAAACAAGTTTGTCTGACGCTTTTAGCCCGGATCGGATCAGGGATTAACACGCCAATTGCATGATGGATACGCGTAACTGAAGTTTTTCTGATATTTTGTAGCGTGAGGTCATTCACTTGCTTCGTGAAGAGGTTCAACAGTACAACTCTTTGGCAGCACACAAATCTGACCTGTATTTTGGAGGGACCGAGGATGCCGTATAAAAATAGTCCAAGATTTTTTTTGAAGATAAAAATAGTCGAAGATTTGGTAGGCCATTAATTAGATTGGGCGAAGCCACATGAGCTCTCCCGAGTGACATAGCAGCAGGATCTTAAAGCAATTTTCAGTGATACGACCTAATTTTCACACTATGTGCATCACTGAAAATCACTGAAAATTAGAAGCTTGTTCACCACCAATCTGGCCTAACAACAAAGATTATCGCGTGTTTGCTTAATTGGCACTCGAGTCTTTGGGTTGCTACTTGAGCTTCACCACACCGATTAGACGAACGATAAACTTACGTGGTAGATCAATCGTTTTCACTAAGAGCTTAGTTCCGAGACATGTTTCACGAATGTCGTGCGTGCACGTAAGCTCCAGCCACCCAAGCCAGAAGTTTTTTCCATAATTTTGATTATTTTAACCTTTTCCAGACTGGTATTTATCTAAAAAATATACACGTGAAGTTAAAATTTTATAAATTAGGGCAATTCGTTCGTTATAGCGAATAGGCCCGGCTTGATCGAGTGACATGTTGGATCTATTATGTCGCGCCTGGCATCCACGTCTCTGACCGGCTTTGTGAGTTGTGAGTTGTGACTCGTACACTCACACCGCACCTTGTTTTTCACATCTCCGCCGGCTGGCATGTCGATGTCGGTGCCATGAACGCCTTGACAGAGTAATGTCGATCTCTTGCAGAAGCCATGGGCAGCGCCCGCCATCCCACCTGGCGTTGATGTGGCGTATAGCTAGTGAAAACTGCAAGAAAACGACGGGTGCAAGACGCCGGGACAAGAACACGTGTGACTAGGTCTGTTTAGCGTGGCTGAGGTGTTTTTTCACGTCTGAGTTCTGACAGACCATTGTAGGCCTGTTTCATATGGGCCCAGGATGATTGTAACATGGGCCAAGAGCCCAAGGCAGTGTTAGGAAAACGTTGGTGGGCTGGGCTGTAATACGATTGTCCCTGATGGCCCAAGCGCCGCAGCCGCATCGTCGTCGTCCTCTGGCCGCCGGCCACGCTGCGCGCTTCCGGTCGTCGCAGCGCCGGCAGACCCCTCTCTCGGGGCCCTTGATCAGATGTGGCGCAAGGATACTTTCTCAATCGCTCTTCTGGTAGGTTTGACCAGATTCGATGTGGAAGGCATGGCGGTTCCCCAGCGCAATCCGCCTACGGCATCCGAGGTGAGCGATAGAGAGCTCTGGCTAATCAAATGCACCGAGGCGTGATGTGTGTTTCGGGCTAACTTTGTCGACTATTTCCAGTCGGGAGGCCAGTCGGGAAGCCAAGAACGGATGCCGAGGTTACGTTAAGAGCGTCCCAGAGTGGCACTGCAACAAGCGGGTATTGTTGAAAGGAGGAAGCCACCACGTTGGGGAGAAGCACAATCCAATCTTTGAAGGTGATACAGAGAAATCTGAGGAATTCGATTTGAAGACGAAAAGTGGAGCGCAGTCCGAAGCCGATGTCCATTCCGTGGCAAAGTTGTGCTCTGGTATTGGGAGATTGGTCATATCCAAGTGTTCTCACATATTTGAGAGTAGAGGGGACACCTTTGACAGGAACTGCAGCTTGCAAGATGCTCTTAAGCCTGGTTTGTGGCTCTCACCGGAGACCCTTCGCCGGTATTGGCGTGTTTCTGAGCTGAAGCCTCAGGATTTTCTTGACATTTTGACTGGGTTTGGACCTGGCGCAGTAGAAGTGAGAAATGCAAGATTTTTATGGAATTTATACAGGTGGGCGTCTTTGCAGAGGAAGGAATTCCAACATCTTCCGAGGTCAAATGAGAGCATGGTGTCGATACTCGCAGCTGCTCAGATGCTCAGTCAAGCTGAATCCTTACTACTCTCATTTACTGATAATATGGCTCCGGCTGTTGCAAGTGAAATGTTCAGTCAGGTCATTCAGGCTTATTCAGAATATGGCAACCTCGATAAATCAGTTGAACTCTACAACTTTGCAAGATGTAAGCATTTTATTCCTTCAGTTTCATGCTACCAAGTACTTCTTCATTTTCTGATTCGAAAGAGAAAAGATGAACTGGCCTTAAAAATATATTTGGATATGCTTGAAGTTGGATTTGGTTCTTGTACCAAAGGAGATGTTCTTGATTTTGTTGTCACGGCTTTAATCAAGAAAGGTAAATTTTTGCAAGTTCTTGGTATACTTCGGCAGTTAAAGAGCTTGAATGTTAAATTAAGCAAGAGATCCTTATCAACTGTAGTAGAAGAATTTAATAAGAAGAAAGACATCGGGGACATGATGAATTTCTTGGAAGAGTGGAGGTGTTTACCTGACTTGTGTGTCTGCAACAGAATCCTTGCATTTTCATGCACTAATCATGGTACTGATGAGACATGGTTGGTCTTGCAAAGATTAGAAGCCTTAGGGTTTGCCCCGGATTCTACCACCTTTGGAATTTTAATTTGTCATAGCTGTAGAGAAATGAAGCTGAAAGCTGCATTCATATATTTATCTGAGTGCTTTTCTAGACATATTAAACTTGAAGTGTCTGCTTATAATGCTATTTTGGGCGGTGTTTTCAGAGAGGGACTGTACAGACATGCAAAGTACGTCATTGAAGATATGGTTGAAAGAAAAATAATGCCAGATATTTCAACATATAAGATACTTTTGGCAGGATACTGCAGATATAGACAGTTTGATGATATTGAGCAAGTCTTGAAGGATATGAAAACTAATGGTTTAAATGGACTTCCTTCTGGAAATTGTGTTCTTTCGAAGGCCTTATCATTCTTGGGGCTAGATCACTTAGAAGTGAAAGTCAAGAGAGATAATGCCACTGGTTTCCCAAAAGCTGAGTTTTTCGATTCGGTAGGCAACGGATTGTATCTGGACACTGATTCTGAAAAGTTTGATATTTCATTAGCACAGATTCTTGAAAATGCACTCCACCCAGATATTAACTCACAACTAGTCAGTGCATCTCAGCAAGGTGATGTAGCAAGTGCTCTACTGGTGAAACGTGAAGCTTTTCAATGGGGCCATGACATTTCATCAGCCAACCGCGCACAACTAATCAAGGCCTTATGTTTGAGCCCTAAATACATAGTGGATGTCATTGACCTTTTGGAGGAGATGCCAGATACTTTTGATAAAGTTGATGCTCAAACTCTAAATATAGTTGTCAGAAAATTGACTAGTAGTGGGATGTCAGCTCATGCAAGACTGGTTTTGGATTTATTGTTAAGAGGAGGCTTGTCAATCAGTCAAGATACTTATACTTATTTGATGACAGGCTTCTGCGAGGAAATGAATATAGAAGAGTTTTGGGAATGTTGGAATTTTGCCACAAAGTATACATGGTCACCTGATAGCAAAGATGTGATGGCCCTCATCACTTGCTTGTGCAAATGGGGAGTTATTCACGAAGCGATGAAGCTTATTGACCGGTTGCTTGATTGTTACCCTGATTTGTTTTTGAGTGCCTACTGTGCACTTCTCAAAGATTTATGTAGGACAGGTTACACTACTGTTGGATGTGCAATGCTGGAGGCCCTCATAGAAAAGGTGTTTGTTGTGGATCATTCACTACTTCTCAATGTAATGGAGGGCTTCTTAAAGGAGCAGAAGACTTCTGAATCAATTGGAATATATGACATGTGGCTTGACAAAAGCAAAGCATCTACTCACCTGTTCGCAACATCTTCTTTACCATGGCTTGATGCAGAACGAGCCATGGACTTAGTAGAATCTATTATACCCATGGAATTTACTGAAGTCTTACCTTATTGTTGTCTTTTGAAGGAATTAGTGCAAACTGGAAATCTAAAGCACGCAATGTTAGTGTTTCAAGAAGTGACTAATGGAAAGACCAGTGGCACCTTGCTAAATTCTTTACTTGAAGCATATGGTTGTCTAAACAATTGGAGAATGTTTGATACAGTTCTTTGCATGATGCTAAAGAGGCGTTCTTCTATTTCTGTTTCAGGATATCGCTTTCTTATCAGCAGAATGTGTGAGCAAAGTCGGTTTGCTAGTGCCTTAAACCTTAAGATGTTGTTTGAACATAGTGACAAGTCAAGAAAATTGATTTCATTCAACATTCTAATATTTTATCTTTTTAAGAGAAGAAATTCCTCACAGGTTCATGAATTGCTGAATGACATGAAAGGTAATGGTATTTCTCCGGATAAAATCACCTACGACTTCCTTATCTATGGATTCCACAAGTCTGGAAATACTGATAGTTCGGTAAATATGCTTGATGACTGTATTGCTAAGGGATTCCAACCAAGCAACCGAAGTTTGAGAATAGTGTTGAATCATCACTGCAGGCTAGGCAACCTTGAGAAATCATTAGCATTATTTCACTTGATTGAGCAGAGTGGCTGGAAGCATGGTTTAGCCATCAATACCACCCTCACCTCATGTCTTCTTTCATTTGGGAGACACTTTGAAGCAAAATCATGTCTGAACAACCTGAGCAAATATGTATTTATTGGATCTGACGTCAATTTGGATGCCTGCATCAACAAATTCTGCATACATGGTGACTTGCAAATGTCTGTTAATTTGACGAATACGATGTTGAAGAAAGGCAAATTCCCGAGTGAATCTAGTTACAGTTCTGTTATATACAGATTGTGTATACTGAAAGAATTTGATCAAGCGCTCGATTTTGTTGCTGAAATGCAGTTTGCAGGCCTAAAACCAAGTAACATCTCCTGTGATGCTCTCATACGCGGCCTTTGTTCCGCGAGGAGGACCTGTGATGCTAGGAAGACTTTAGAAATGCTAACCGCCTTGGGCTATATACCGTCTTATGACATGTATAGAGTTATTTTTGACAACTATCGAAGAAGTAGCAATTTACAGAAGGCTGCAGCAGTTTTACATGACATGCAACAAATAGGGCAAGCACCAAACTTCGAGATGCATTGGTCTATTATAAGCAATTTCAGCAGCACTAAGAAAAAGTCTGAGGGACATGTTGAGCCTATTTTGCCAAACCTTTTTTCTGTGAAAGAAGTTCCCATGAAGCACAATAAGGTGAGAGGTTTTTTTTATATATATACAGACATAGCCATCGATGGTGAACTAATGATCTTTGTTGAGTTAAACTCTAGTGAAACTGACAAAGCTAGATGGAAAAAGGCTAATGCGATGTTGCAAATTTTTCTCAGGGATGAATGGTTTTGTGTGGAAAAGAAGGAACTTGAGCCTATGACCTCAACTATCAGTGCACCAAACCCACGTTGTACAATTTGGCTGAATGGACCTGCCCCTGCTAAATAGATCATGAGAAGGTAATACCATATCTCTATCTCAAATTGGTGAAACTTTAATACTGCAAAATTGACTTGTTCTCTTCATTTTCTAAAATAGGATGTGATACGAGTTGTTCCATTGTTTTGATTGAGGCCCTGCTGATATTAGCAATCCGGCATAGGTAGTTCTCCCAACTGCTTTTGAACCTCACTTTATAAAAGCACAGTCAACTGGCAACCTTTACTTCTGTACTTCATGGGTATTGTTTAGAGCAGGTTATTATCTTTTGAATGTAAGTTATGACCACTTGAACTTGAGTACTGCTGAGAGTCCCATCTTGCTGAAAACAACCACGCTGCCACCACATCACTGTATGATTTGTGAGATATTATTTCAGTATTCCTCCTTAATAACATGTCATCAATGTGCAATCTGATATATGAAAGGCAACTGTTAGATATTTTTTGCAATATTTCTCTAATATATTGCATGTGCAACTTAGCTGAATTAACACCACCATCACTAGATTGTCTACTGTTTCATTGAAGTATATCCTGCAGTTAGTTATGCGGTGTGTGCTCATTTCAAGATAACAATCTCTCATTTCAAGATAACAACCTTGCAGGTTTCATCTTCTTCTTATTTTTTCAGCCAAACCTTGCAGGTTGCATCTTGCCATCTTGGTCTAGCAGTATTGTCCTGGAAGGTCTTCCAATTCCATATGTCGATGCACTAGCCTTTTTCTTTTTGAACCTAATTGCAATATAATCAAACTGTTCGCTGCAGTGGTGTCAGCCGGGAGAAGTGCCTAGTTAACAATTAGATTATTGAGGGTTTGCGGAGTACTATATGTTATTAGTATGCAGCTCAACATGTTTAGGACATAGAGCTGCTCTCAATGCCAAAGCTCAATTCTTCCTGGCTCTCTTAGGTCTAGGAAAGCAGCTATTTTGCTGTGATAGATGTGACTGCCTTTATGGATAGCCAGTACTAGTAAGTCATACTAATGTTATTTGGAGTAGGTATTTGGTGTGGGCATGCCTACTGAAATTTGTGGGATCTTTCAATTGTTTTGACATAGGATTACTTCAAATTTTAATCTAAATCATAAGATTTGAACCCAAATGTGTATACATGATCTGCAAAATGGCTTATGTTTTGATGTGGACATTCCCAACTTGTATGGTAACCTGTGAATTACTTCATATTCCTTGATACATAAAATGTTCCTCCCTGTTCCTGAGAGTCATGTCAATTAATGAGAACACGTTGGGAAAAGACTTGCATCATTTCCTATAATATGATAAACAAATGAAAGAAGCTTAAAAGGTTTAACTAGTACAACAGTATATAATCATTTTCATGTTGATTACCCATCTTTCAAAGGCTCAAAGCATAGGGACCCTATTAGCACATTGGGCCCTGATTTTCAAAAGATGAGGCCCTCACCAACATTTGATTTTTGCAAACATAATACATATAGTTTATCAAACTGTACAATCCACAGCATGACTCTGATTCTACTCATTGCTGGGAGTGATAGGGCCAATATCTTCATCCATGTTCTCTGAAGCAGTACTTTTATTTGGGACATCAGTAGATGAGTCCAAGCTCTTAAGGTCAAACTCTGCCGAGCCGTTTTCTGCTGCAATATTCTGTATCTCAACCCCATGCCTTTTCAGAGCATCTTTGAACTTATGAATCTGAAATATTAAAAAGCCATTAGGATGTGGTAGCGAACGAGCTTACTAGGATGTACTAACAAATGATATTAGACCATTCAATTCTTACAGTTGTAATTGTGCAGCTGAAGCTACATATACGGCCTTCTTCACCTCTATAAAAGCGGAACATTGGCAAGACGTAGACGTTGTGGCTCTGGCCAATCTCCCAATGTTCATCGCAGTTGATGAGAAGAAATTGCAGTTCTGGATGCATGCCAGCATATTGATGTACCTTTGTTGGAATAACAAAAAGTATCATATCTATATCTGTATACCATGTATTTTTCTCCTATTGATAATTCGTTAGGAAAATCTAAATCCACATACTTGTCTTCATTTACCTTAGGGTGTAGGGCCTTACAAGCTCGGCAGCGAGGGGAAAAGAATTGCACCACAGTGAGATTATCTCCAGCCATCAGAAGCTGTTCATCCAAATCTTCTTGCGATTTGATGTTTTTCATGTTGGCCTTCATGTCCTTCTCCCACCACTTTTTCTTCTTATGGAAGTGAAAAGCCTGCACCATGACTAAATATCACTGCACCTCTTTTGTGCTTCAGCATGTTATATGAATTTTTACATTCTGTCTTGTTTGAAAGAAACTAATAGATTTCCCTGTTTTTATTAGAATGGTGCAGCGTGCTCGGATAGAGATGTTACTTTAACATTATTTTTCTAGAATTTTAACTCTTCAGCACTACATAATATGCCTGGCATAGCAACTACTAGCCTTAACAAAAATAGAAGCCATCTCATTAAACAATTTTCTTTTCCTAATCTATCTGGCTAGTCATTTATTATTTAAAATGTTATTGCTGAAGCAATACCATGAAACTGCACCGAAATAAATGCTCTAAAGAACTTTCAGTACCAAAAAGGTTTATGGCTATGGATTTTGCAAATGCACTTTAATCTTGCTTGGATTCTGAATAAGAAAAGCATTTGATCTTTCTTTCGACAGAATACATGCTACTTGTAAATTTAAATGCATAAAATTTGCTTACAGTAAAAAAAGCAACATAAACCTAACATGGTTTTCAGGAAACCTAACTGGCTATTTAATACCTGCTGTACCTTAAGCTTTATAGCATGTTATGTTTTACCCTTATTCTAGCTGGATAATCTTTATGGAAACCTTTTTTTAAGTAATTCAAATATCTACGACATCATTGAAGAATTAGATAATAATAATTGATTGCTACGTGTTTAGGGAATTACATTATTGGAATCTTTCTGTACGGCCTTGGTAATCTGCCAACCAGTTGAAGCAACCCTTTCTCTGGGCAAGAATTGCTTTCCCTTGATCACACTGTAGTTCCACGCTAACACCTTGCTGGGACGAACGGAGTTGTTGCTCACGTATCCATGATGACCTGAGCCACCAATGACCCGATGGTTTGTCAAAGCTGAAGCCATTAACATCACTCAACTGAGAGAGAGAAAGGAATGTGGGACACGTTAGCACATCCATTAATTAAAATGCTATTGAGAAGAATGCATCTAAATGCACAACATGCCTCAAACCAAATGAAGAAAGTAAGAAACTTTACAAGAGCTGGAAGTCCTGTGGTGATGAAATGGGGATGTGCCCTCCTAAGGTATTTATAGCTGAAATTATTTTGTTTCGAAAGCAAAGTATACCTTAGCCTGCGTACTCACCCTTTTTTGAACTTTTCAGTTTAGTCTTTATCACTCTTAAAAGGTGGCTCTGTTGCTTTGTCCTATTACGAAAAAGGGACATCCAGAATTGTTTGTTTCTTATGGCCATATTTGGATTAGTTACGACTTTGGTGCTTGTGTTACCTATCTCCAGGCTTTAGCTTTGGTGTTTCGCACACTCTCAGCCTGATTTTTTCTGAGGCGGCACGGCTTCTACTCCAGAATGGAGGAAGCTGATATGTATTTGGACATTTGCTGAGCAAGACTAATCTGTTCAGTATCAATCTTCATGTAATCTGGATGTATGAATGATGTGTAAGGTTATACCTGGATCCATATCTACTTTGCTGGAATTCATGATTGGATTTCGTGCTGAAGATGCTTTGTTTCTTCAGTTACCTATCTTCAAGCTTTAATTGTGGTGTTTCCTGCAGTCTCTGCAAACTTTGTCTGAGGCGGCATGCATGGTATGCTACTGAATGGATAAAGCTGATGTGTATTTGGACCTTTTGTGAGCAAGACTTATCTTTTAATATCAATCTTCATGTATTCTGGATATATGAATGATGTGTAAAGTTTATACCTGGACCTAAATCTATTTTGCTAGAATTCTTGATTGGATGTCTTGCTGAAATAATGGAAAGGTCGATGTGTCTGATACTGCAGTTAGGTTGTGTGATCAACTTGTTTTATGTGAATTCTTTGCAACAACATTAGATAGTACATATCTGCCCAGTTTGTAGTGGATGTCCATCCTTAAGCTTTCACATTTGATATGCATTTTTTGGCACTGTCACGCTCGTCTCATATGGAAATCTAATACGGTTAGTCTTACTTGCAAGTTGGAACCCTCTGCACTCTAAATTATACTTGTGAACTTAAAAGTTTCAAATCTGCGTGTTATTTTGGACCAAATAAGTAAATTATGGGAATTCAATTAATTATAGGTTATCACTCTTTAATGGAGCTAAAAACTTCTCAGGGGATGTTGGTATAAATAAATGTAAAAATTGCAAATTTAAGGACACAACTCCATATGGATGTTGTTTCAACATGTAGATCTGCACATGAGTATCAAGAAAAATAACTAAGACCCACAAAGAAAAGTAAATCATGCAATTAGAAAACGAGGGGCTTACTGAATAAATTTTATTCAACCAATTCATTGGAATTATGCTTAGTTGCACTCACCAGCATGGTCACCTCCTCCATCTATGGTATTTTCTTAAGTGTCGATGCCTTCTCAAATCTCAAGATCCTTTAAGATACTGAAGGAATTTTCTTCTTTTTTCCAAAACCATTCAACGGCAAGCCCCAACGACCCCTTCCACTCTTGTAGGTGCCTATCTTTGATAGAGTACCTTCTTCAAGGGCGGACGATGTATATATAGACACGCGATCCTAGATTGCGTGTCTAGACTACTGCCACATCTTAAAGTACTTTAGGTTTGTCGTGAATCGAGCGATATTTGGCATTGTAGTGCATGGATCATCGCGATGATGCATGATCCACGTCATAGTAGGCATCTTGCTGTGCATCTCTCGTGTCGTGAATTTCTTACCTTTTTCCCTTTGGATGCAAAGATCTTTTCCTAGTGTTATATATATTAAACCTAATGTAGTTTTGATTTACCTTTGTTGCAAATTAATACTTGGGGCACCATCCACTCTAAGAAGAAAAACTAAATGCAATTTATTTAGTTTTAAATTGTACACTATATTTAAAAGGTAATCACAAATGCACCCTGAATGCACATTTTTTCATAAGGATAAAAAACTCAATTTTGAAGACTAAATCTTTCATTATCCACCACAAGTTGCCATTTGGGTGTTTACACACAAGATAAAATATAACGAGCCCAGATTTATGTTTTTCAAATTTCCATAATTCAGTTCCACTAGTCCATTGCCTCAGTAAATACAATTAAAAAGTGTTCTTCTTGGCTCTTGGTTAAGACATGATTTGATTTACGCTTATACACATAGGGGCGGTTGGTTCCCCACCAAACTTCGCCACAGCCAAACCTTTAGCGGCCATGATAAAAATTGGCACTGCTTGGTTCATAACAAAAAATGTGGCAATTTTTGTAGTTCTTTTTGTAGATAATTGGTTTCATGTAGACGTTGATCGAAGCAAGCATTCTGATGGATCCAATTCCATCTTTGCTTTACCTTACATGAATAGTCATGAATAGTCTGGAATTAGTGAGTGATAAGTGATAACACTGAATATTGGATAGCAAGGACAATTGACTGCAATATGATCTGACTGACCGTTGAAAAAAACAAAGCATTCTGACCATCCAAAAAACGATCTGACTTACAGGCCTTTTTAGCTGCATATACAGAAAGATTCAGCAGTATGCCTGACCTGATGAGCCAATTATAGCATGAGGATTAGCATTTTACCTTTTTGCTCTTCATCATCCATAGAAGAACTGCCTATGTGTACAATTTCTTAAACCAGGAGCTGGAAGATCAACAGTTGAGAAAAATCTTTTATATGTAGAACTTGATTAAAACTGTCTAGAAGATTGCAATATCTCCTTTCAGTTTCCATCCACAACAGCGTGACCTGCCTCCTTGTTCACGCCACTGTCGTCCATCAACTTCCTCATATTCTCTGACCCCGACCATTCTCCAACTGAAGCATAGATATTCGAAAGGAGCACATAATCCCCACTTGCATCACTCCTTGCCTGTAGCAATTTCTGATTTGCATACTTTGCCAGTTCAATCTCACCATGGATCCTACAAGCCCCAAGCAGCGTCCTCCATATGACAGAATTAGGCTCAATCTTCATCTTTCTGATGAACTCAAATGCTTCTTTCAGCAGCCCCGCACGACTCAGCATGTCAACCACACAACCATAGTGCTTGATATTGGGCTCAATCCTGTAAAGTTGTTGCATCAAATTGAAGTACTCACGTCCCTTGTCCACCATACCCCCATGGCTGCATGCAACAAGGACACTAACAAAGGTGATCTCATCTGGCTTGATACTCCCCACCAGCATTTTCTCAAACACATTTACAGACTCGACGACATGTCCATGCAATGCCAGTCCTCCTATAATTGAGTTGAAGGTTGAGACATCCTTATCTTGCATCGACGAGAACACTTCAAGTGCACTCTTCATTTGACCACACTTTGCATACATGTCAATCAGTGCATTTCCAATAACAGTAGAAAGCCCAGTTCTTGAAAACCTCTCTGACAGATAGGAATGCAGCCTCTGACCAACATCCAGATCACCAGAGTCGGCGCAAGCTGACAATAAGCTGAGCATTGTCACAATATCTGGCTTTTCTCCCATGCACTGCATCTGTTCAAAAAGCTCCATTGCATCCTTGTGTGAGCCGCATCTCACATACCCAGAAATCATGGCGTTCCACGACACAACATCCCGATCAGGAGCCCGGTCGAAGAGGTCTCTTGCAAGGGCCATCTCTCCCAGCTTGGCATACGCTGTGATCATCACGTTCCAAGACACGAGGTCCTTCGCAGGGCTCTCGTCGAACAGCTTCCGGGCGGCACCAAGATCCCCTCTCCTTGCACACCCGGAGATCATGGCCGACCAGGCCACGGCGTCCCCGCGCGCTGTGCGGTCGAACAGAGCAGACGCGATGCCCAAATCCCCGCTGCTCGCGTGCATGCCGATGAGCGCGTTCTTGACAAAAGCGTCGCACTCGCATCCGGCCTTGAAGGCGTGCGCGTGGACCTGCGCCCCGGTGGCGCCCGAGCCCATGGCAGCGCACGCGCGGAGAACGAACGGGAAGGTGAGCTTGTCCGGCCTCACGCCGCCGTTGCCGTTCCGTGCCATGCGCGCGTACAGGGAGACCGCGTCCCGGGGCGCGTCGCTGTGCGCTGCCCCGCGGATCAGGGTGTTGTACATGAACCGGTCCGGTTGGGGGATTTGGTCGAACACGAGGCGCGCGTGCGCGATGCCGCCGCGGACTGCGACGGCGGAGGCGAAGAGGAGCTCCCGGAGCGCGGAGGAGTCGGAGAGGAAGCCCCGAAGGACCATGAGCGCGTGGACCTGCTTGACCTGGCGGAGGCTGCGGCACCGCCTCCAGAGCGGCGGCTGCCGGCGCTGGGTGCCAGACTTCCGCAGCATCTCCGTCGCACGCGCGGCAGTAGGACTAGGCAGACCCCGCCGTGCGCACAAGGTTCACAGTTAACGGTCAGGTTCAGCCAGAGACTGGCAATACATTTTGTTCCATTCCATGCGCGCATTTTAACAAACTCACTGCTGTATTCCACCTTCACCTTTGTCCTTTTGGTTTATTTGCCACTCCAATTCGCCAAAATGACACGGCGATAACTCAATTTAGCACCAGCTAGCATTTTTATAGCCACTGAACTTTGAATTATTCCAATTTAGCAAACACTGTTTTACACCGTAAGAATAATTTCACAGGGGCATTTCAAATTCGAAACATGAATGATACAAGCCGGATGGAGCACAATAGCCTATATAGAAGATTCAGATTATTGTCTGATAAAAACGTGTGGAGCGAGATCCAAAGATTACATCATCATCATCAATGATATACGTTCATCATCAAATAACTAAATAATCAGACGGCCCTTGTGACGCGGACCTTGAGCCCGTGCGCCATGGAGAGGATGGTCATCATCCTGTACTCGACGGGGTGTCCCTCCAGCAGCTGGAACCTGTAGAAGCGGCAGAGTATGGCCAGCGCCATCTTCATCTGCAGGTACGCCGAGTCCTTGCCCAGGCAGATCCTTGGCCCCGCCTGGAACGCCGTGAACTTGAACGGCGACGCGTTGCGGAACGCGCCGTCGTCGTTGATCCACCGCTCCGGCCTGAACGCCGCCGCGTCCGGGCCCCAGTTGTACTCCATCCTCCCCATCGAGTAGGGCACGTACGTCACCATCCCGCCCGCCCGCACCTTCGTCCCGTCCGGCAGCACGTCGTCCTCCAAAATCCCCTTGGGGTCCTGCATTTATTTAATCTAATTAATTGTATGGAAGCCATCGTCAGTGATGTGTGGACGGTGACCACGCACCTGAGGCACGGCGGGGTAGAGGCGCAGCGTCTCGGTGACGCACGCGTGGAGGTAGACCAGCTTGCCGAGGCTGTCGTAGCTGAGGAGGCTGGCGAACTGGGCCACGCGGGCCGCGAATGAAGACTCGTCTTCCTCGTCGCCGCAGGGGACGAGCGCGATGCCCTCCTCGCGTGCCCGATCAACCTCGAACGCGGTCAGCTCGCGGCGCAGCTTCTCGGCCACCTCCGGGTGGGCCATGATCATGTACGTGAACCACGACAGCGTCGTCGCTGTCGTGTCCCGCCCGGCGATCACGAAGTTGAGCACCACGTCGCGGAGGCTCTTGTCGTCCCCAAATCCGCTGGCGCCGTCCTCGCCGTCGGCCTCGCCCAGTTCGATGAACCGCGACAGGATGTCGTGCTTGATCTGCTCCATCGTCACACATTAATTAATCAGTTGGCAAAATGCCTGCTCATTCCCAATCGGATCGAACATCTCGTGAATCGGGAGACGATTTCTACGTACCTTCTCCTGCTTGCCGCTGGCCCGGGCCTCCACGATCTCGGCCTTCCTGCGGCGGATCACGCTGTAGGTGAACTCGTCCACGAGCTTGATGCTCTGCTCCAGGAGGGCCTCTGACCCCACGTGCAGGAACCTCTTCAGCCGCCACAGCGGGTCGATGAACCGCAGAGTCACGATGATGTTGGTGGCGTCGAAGGCCTGGGCGAAGCTGTTCTCGGGGAGGTCCGGCGACAGCGTGCCGATCTCGACCCCGAAACCCACCTTGCAGATCGAGTCCAGTGTCATCCTCATGAAGAGCTCCTGAGAATTGCGAATAATAACTCTTCGGTCAGAACGCTGATCATAGAATTTTTTTTCAGGTTAACAACGAGGAGCAATGATTCACCTGCATGTCCACAACTTTGCCTGCCATGGATGCCTGGCTCAGTATGCTTGACAGCTTCAAGGAGTACTCTCTGAACACAATGGCGCTGAAATCCCTCAGGTTCTTGGAGGCAAACTCGAAGCTCGCCGTCTTCCTCTGCTTCCTCCACAGCTCGCCGTCAGCGTTGAATATGCCATCTCCCAGCAGGACATGCATGTAGGATCTGTACACGTCTCCCTACACGGTTTTAAAACATTTCAATCTTGTTTCAGTATAGAAACCTCTAACACGATATTGCAGAAGACTGAAGGAGTTAGTTCAGATTGTTTACCTTCGGGTAATTGGTGAAATTGGTCTTGAGGACATGCTCAACATTCACCGGGTCAGCGATGTAGGTGTAAGAAGTGAACGGCATGTCGACGGTCACCGTCCTGTGCTTCGACAGGTACTCCACAAGCCAGTCGTGCATCCTGTGGTAATTCCTCAGCTGCTCCACTGTTGCGCCGATGATCGGCCATGATCTTGGACCTTTCTGTTTCCTCAGGTTCCACTTGTGGATTAGGATCCATGAGAGGAAGACGAGGAAGACCGTGATGTACTTGTTGAGTCCTAATAGTGGGAAAAGCGATGCCGGCACACCATGAGTTTCTTCCATGGTGCTCTTCATGAACGCTTCGGTGTACAATTGATGCTTTGAAGCATTGGGTTGTGTCTGGTTAGGTGATATATTGGACACTGCAGTTACCAACCTTGAGACAATCTTTGTGTGACCGAAAATTAAGATTGCTTCATTCATATGGTGTCCCTAACCTAACTCCCGAGGAAGTTGGGTTCAGTGTTTGTTTCTTTTTGTGACCTGCCCACCAAGAAAATGAGCGATTTTATTAAAAAAGATTGTGCAGCAATATAATTCAGCATACAATTTTCTGTGTTCAGATTTGTGCCCACTATTGTGCTCCACAAAAACTCGACCGGCCGGGGGATAGACCGCCCCCAGCGGCATTTGCTAAGAAGAAGACCTTCTCGCGCCGGTCGAGAAATCCCCCGAACCCTGTTTCCACCCTTACACATGGGCCGCAAGACCCTGCGAGAAATAGGCCGGCAGCAGCCTCCGGCGCGCCGTAGCCCATGACCTGGGTTGGACCTCACATGTGCTTTGGAAATGGTAAACATCGAGGGGGATTTTTGGTGCAAGACCAGGGATCGAACCCCTGACCTGGTGGGATGACCACGCATCCTTCACCACCGAGGTGTGGCCTCGTTTGCCACTATTGTGCTCCACATCCATTGGTTTGGTCTGTAACTGAACTAACAGGAGTCAAAGTTCTGAACTTTTTATCTTATTTTGCCTTAATTAATTAAGGCACAGTTATAGTTCTTATCCTCACATGACAGTTCTACTGAAACACAGACATCCTCGAGGAGGATATTTGGAGCTCAAGATTGCTGATGTTTCTCTTTAGATAAAGGTGGTTTGCCTTCGAGTCATAGAAACTCGAAACAAATTTGAAATCAAGCCATGTGATTGCTGAAACCAAGATACTTAGTATATGGATAAAACGGAAATAATTCATGTGAACACTGAAAGAATGGTCTGAAATCAAGATCAAGAGAGCATGAAAATAGAGCTCTCAGAGATGATCTGGATTCTTGATCATCCACTTATTACAAAATTTGCGCAAACAGGAATATTTGCTAAATGAATTCCTCAGCCGTTGTAACATAAACCTACCGAAAGCTACTCAAACTGCTGAGCAAAATATATCAATGATCCAAATCTAAAGGTTAATGTTGTTCCTAGCGTCCAGTGTAAGACTGAATAGACACCTCATTGCGTGCCTCTTCGCCACTTTGCCATATGTTGCCCTTCCAATCCTCATCACCTTGTCCTCCACCTCTAGCCGGTTGCCACAACCACTGGTATCCTTGGAACCCCTCAACATTGCCCTCAGGACTCTCTCATTTCCACCAACTGCATCAGCGACACTCTCTGCGACAGCGGCCTCAGTGGGCACTCTCCTCCCCCATTTCCTCACCAGCCTATCAGAATCAAACAGTGCAGAATATGCGCTCCAGAACGAAGCGCGCAAGAATGCCTTTCGCCTATCCTTCAACAAGCATTTCCTCATCTTGTCCTCCAATCGCACCACCAATGCTCCCATGTCTCCTCCACTGACCAAATCATTCTCTGCTTTAACGAGTTCCTGCTTAAGTGTGGCATCATCTGCTTCGAATTTGCACCGGTCACACTTGCATTCGAATCCCCACGCCCTTGCAGCCTCCCTGCGCTTGCTCACCGGCACAAGCACATCAAAGTATGGGAATGTGACCTCCTCCCCGGCTTTGATGTCCCTGGACGCGTGGATAATGGCATGGTCCCCGACATGAGTTCGCCGGGCATTGGGATGACAGGAATGGTTGATGAACGACGGCAAGATCCAGAGTCCCACGCCGCAGTTGACGACACTGCTGTTACCGAGGAGATTGGCGGCTGGCGCGTCCTCAGTCAGGCAGTTCACATCGAGCACCGTCAAGATCCTGTCCACATCAACAACCTCTTTCGTCGCCGTGTTGGTGATGTCAATGAGACTGAGATCCTCGGCCTCTTGCCTGAACAATGCCATGTCCGGCACGACAAGCTCGTCCGGCCGCTCCTCCCCAGTGGACAGAATATAAATCAGAGCCGCCGTTCTGGGGCATTTCTCGGCGACGTCGAGCACCTTGTCGACAAAATCCTTCCACACCACCATCTTCTCGCCACAATCAGTAGCATCAGGCAGCACCCCTCTTCCGATGGCCACCGCCTTGGCGATCATCAGAGTGGCCCCAGCCTCGATATTCTTCACCGCGAAAATCCCTCGCCCGCCGTGCGCGGACCGGCGCACCTCGACCGGGCCCACGTACTCCGCGAGATCAGGGCACTTCCCGGAGAACCCGGAGAGAACCCAGTCTGACAGATCCACCGCCCCGCTCCTCGCCTGCCCCTCCAATCGCTTGCACTGCTCGACGAGCTCCCGCGCCTCGTCCGCGGCGGCGCCGGCGGCGAGCGCGGCGCGGAAGCACTCGGCGGCGGGCGCGTACCGGCCGAGGCCGCGGAGGAGCGCGCCCTTGGAGAGCAGCGCACCGGGGTGGGCCGGGTCCGCGGCCAGGGCGGCGTCGAGGTCGGCAAGCGCGCCGCGGAGGTCGCCGAGTCGGGCGCGGGCGTCGGCGCGGTGCGCGAGCGCGGAGCAGAGCACGCGGCGGTCGCCAGAGGAGGCGCTGTCCACGATGCGGGAGCAGACGGCGATGTACTCGCGCCAGTCCTCCTTGAGCAGCAGCTGCGTCGCGCGGCTCCGCAGCTGCTGCAGCATGTCGTCGTCAAGGCCAGCCATGCCTCAGGTACGGTTTGCCCGGCTAGATTAACGCGCTTCGTTTGGAGTGGTGTGGAAGGCTTGAAGTTGAAGCTGTGGGAGTGGCGCACTGAGCTCGGTGGCGCGGCTATGCCGGAGTGGTTGTTGGGTTAGGAATTCCACTTTGAATGCTGTGATGAAGCCTAACGGTTGGATCTGGACTGCGTCAGTAACGGCTATGAGCTGTTCACTGTACTCCGCACAATATTGGTGCTTTTATTGTGGATTTAATATGAAGAAATTCAGAAGTTCAACATGTCTGGTTTTGAAAAATGGCTGTGCCGTACAAGAACGAGGGCAGGGTGTGAAAAAGAAAATATGGCACGCATTGGAAGAAGGAAATGTGGAAAATTTGCAGAAACGTTTCAAGGTCTCGGTGAGTGAACTGAACTCTGTGCGGAGAGATTCAGTTTGTAAAATGCAGTTCCCGGTATTGCAAAGGCGTTTACGTACTAGAGGACATTCCGTCTTCAGGTTTCTTTCCCGCTCCATCTAACCCGCCCAATTGAATCCCGACGGTCAGATCAGCATCATTTCCACGCGTCTCCGAGAAGTCGCCCGGAACAACTCCCGACACCCGAACCACGAAGGCGATCCATGGCGGCGGCGGGTTTGCTCCGACGAGCGGCAGGGGCGGCGGTAACTCGCCTTCCTTCCGGCCTTCAACTCATTCCGAATCCTCCCCCAGCTGGTCTCACGGAGGCTCAGTCGCTCGTGGTTCCCGGACTCGGCGTGAACCCCGGAGCCGCCATGGAGCTCATGGCCGTCCCCAAGAAGAAGGTGGTGCCTTCGCTTCTCCGCTTTCTATTTCGTGACTCAGATTCTAAATTAATTACCAGTGTATCTGACACTTCTTCGTGGTGTCTTTCATTTGTGGCAATCGCAAACTATGCTGTGGTTTATCGCAGTGCATTAGAGGTGTTTGTTTAATTGCCTGTGAGCAGAAAGGGACCTTAGAAATACTCTGATCGTAGCTATATGATTCCGGACATGCTTTTATTTCTTTAAATAAAAGTTAGTGATAAGTTGTGTTGTTATGTGCTGCGCATAAAGTCTCTTAACTATAAGTGGAGTTTTAATGGTAGTTAGTGATGATCTGCTTTCAACTGTTTGCAACTCGCTTTTCTGTATGCCGTTCTACTAGTATTAGTTTCATTTGTGTCAGCAGGCCTAGCAACCTGTTTGTTAATGATGATTTGAGAGGTGTGATATGTTCAACTTTTATCATGTTATCATACCAATGTCATATCAATCACTGAACTAATACTACAACAACAACAACAACAACCATATCACTGAACTAATGTCCAGGGAATTTTCTGATCATATAACAAACTTAATCATCCGTGTATATGAATATATGCATAATTTTGTGACTTCTAGATTTGTTATCCATGTGATCCCCACAATAACATCATTATCAGATTTATAGAGCATGCTTCAATTGTATATTTGAGGTTTTAAGAAAATTATTCTTTGAATTTACTCGTTTTCAGATAACGATGGTAGCTGGGTAGATGTCCTCATACTCTCTTATGCTTTTCAGGTATCCAAATATAAAAAGGGCTTGAGGAATGGACCCAAAGCTCTAAAGCCTGTGCCAGTGATTGTTCGTTGCAGGTACATGTAGAAGATATGTTTGCTAGTGCTTAATAATCTCTTACTAAGTGGTCTTGGTATACCAGTATTCCTTCTACCAATTTTTACCCCATGGATTCTCTTACTGTACACCCATTGCTAGAAAACCAACCTGTTTAGTTGTTGGTCAAAACTGACAAGATTTATTGATGGATGGAGGGGGTAGTTATCATTCTTTTCTTATGCAGTACAATGCTTTATTCTGATTGTTTAAGTTGGGTAGTTAGTTAATTATAAGACTGATGATCAGAGAGAGCATAACCATTGACTGCCGTGCTTCTAGGTTTTATCAATATCCTCACCCTTAATTATGTACTGTGATAAAAAGCTAGTAAATGTTTTAATGGAGCTCAAAATTGCATTTACTTTCCAAATTCAGAGTTTCTCAATTCTGACTATGGGCCATTTGAGCTCGGTATCTCATGCCCTATAGCGATATTTATGAATAATTCATCCTACTGGCATGATCTGGGAAGTGATTACCCATTTTAGTTTCAGTCTTGCTACCTTCAATTTTGGCTTATTGTTTCATGTGGTTCTCTCCATACTGACATACTGAAGCACAAAATTACTTGGTCCATGAAAAACACTTCACTTATTGAATTCTCTGAAGGAGCATCCTTTCATGGAGCACTGCTTACCCACCCATTCGTATTATGACATTGAAATGTCTCCAGAGTTCAGAGTCATGATTAGATGATCTTTTGTGCCGTGCAGGTGTTGTGGCCGTGTAAAGCTGCCTCACTTCTACTGTTGCAGTGGGGAGAGAGGAAACCCCAGCGAGTCAAGCTCATAAAATGTTCTGGTATCACGACTTCAGTTAGGGCATCAAGATACTGCTGAACATCATAGTGCCAGTGCCATCATAGTTATCATTATCTCAATTTAATTTTCAACCAGTGATTTTGCAAGCACATAATAACCGTACTATTTACACTTACCCTGGTTGACTGCTCCCAACATTGCGAGCTTACTCCCTCCGTTTTGGAATTCAAGTCGTCCGGACAAGTGCTGTAATCCATTTTCCAGTTCAGTTCTCTTGTCGGAACGACAAGAATTACAGAACAGAATTTTTTTCTGTCGCAATTATGGACGTGTGATAATGCTATAGTTACCCGGGTCTGGTGCTTTTTGGAACTGAAAATGATCAGAAATGATCAAGGACGCAAGATTTTAGTTTTTTCCGTTCCCATAGAAGAAACAAAAAGAAACATAGCTTTGTCCATGTGTGGCATAACCGATACCAGAGGCAAACAACAGTGGACGAAATGAGAGACGCAGCCGATGCCGCGGCGAAGATCCAGATGCTGTTCCGGTCCATTTCGTGCCGTTTCGGATCGGGTGCGTGCGTGCGCGCGGCACAGGCCAGGCAACCCTCGCCTAATGCGCATCTACGCCCGGCCGCCACGCGACAGTGAGAAGGCTGCGACGGACCAGGCACCCGCGGCTGCGGCCCGGTAGAAGACGACGAAAAGTAAGGCCCGGTTTCATCGTCTTCTACAGGGCCGGTAGCCGGGCGGGGGCGGCGGAGACGCTGCGACATCTGTGGCCCGGCGGCTCCCGATTGCTTTGCCGGGGCTGCGCTGCCGTGCGGATAACGAACGACTGGCGGCTCGACTCCGCCCTCTTCCGTGCAGCAGGCGCGCAGCCCCCACCAAACCAAATCGCCAAGAGTTGGTGGGCGAATAGCCGGAAGGAGGAGTCAGAAGAGGAGTTGCGGTTCGCCTAAGCAAAGCAGCTCGTGCAAATAAGCGAATACTAGTCGGAAGAGTTGGTGGGAATACGCGGGCAGCCAGGCACACATGGCGTCGCCGTCTTCGTCGCTGTGCTCCAGCTTCGCCTCCCCGCGGACCGCCTCCTTCGGCCACCGCCGCGGCCTCGTCTTCTCCACCCCGAGGTAGGTCCACGCCCCGCCTTCCCTTCCCTCCTCTTCCCTTCGTCCGCGCGAGACACAGTTATAGAGCGGCTAGCGGCCCGCCGCCGGCGGTCTGACCCTCCTGCGCTATTTTGGTGGTCATCTAGCTGCTCGTCGCGATTTATGCGCGATCCCTTGTTCGGTCGCCGCCCGAGGGCACCGAGCCGCGCTGCTGCAAATGGCTGTGCCGTTGTTGACGCAGCACTGTGATTGCGAGCTCCCGTGGCCGCCGGTGACCTCCGGGTGCAGTGTCTCGCGGAGTTGGTGGTGACGATGATCAAATGACCAGAGTTCTTGATACCAAACACCTTGTCTTAATCTGACAACGAGAGATCACACCGGATGAAGTCAGTGCCGTAGCGAGTTGAGGATGTTTCCGGTAGTATGGCTCCAGTTGACTTAGAATTTCATCGCCTCGAACTACCGTTGGATAACCTGTTAAGCCATGTTACACCGGAAATGCTTATGAAGGAGCTTGTACGTCCAGAAATGCTGATAGATCGTGTTTTCTCAAGCTTGTCTCTGTAATTTTGCTTCTCCTCTCTGTTAGTTATGAACTGTAAGGTTAAGCTCTCTATGTGCGATCTGTGCTTTTCAGGAGGGCGTTCCAAGTGAAAGCTTCAGCTCGTGTCGACAAGTTCTCAAAGAGTGACATCATTGTGTCCCCTTCCATTCTGTCTGCAAACTTTTCCAAGCTTGGTGAACAGGTCCTTTAAGATACTTGCTTCTACAAATCATACATCCTTGAGATGCACACTCATCCTTACCTCAGAATATATAGAAGAAGCATATATGCGTCTATTAGAGGGGTAGCTTTATAATGTGTGGGTTGTATGTAGCCAGCACTTGCATGAGCCAACTCTGCAGTTTTTTGTTCAAATCATCTCACCCCTTTTCCCTACATCAAACGATCAATGTATATTTTCTATGCATCTTGTCATGCTTCATAAATATTACCAGGTAAAAGCTGTGGAGGTGGCAGGATGTGACTGGATTCATGTCGATGTGATGGATGGGCGCTTCGTGCCAAATATCACTATTGGACCTTTGGTGGTTGATGCTCTGCGTCCAGTGACTGATCTTCCATTGGATGTGCATCTGGTACTGCTTTAGCAGCTCTAGAGAAGTTGTAGGTGTTTATTTGTATCTTCAATCATGTTAACTCCTGCTGAGTGTGTAGATTCTGGTTTCAATTGCAGATGATTGTGGAACCTGAGCAGAGAGTTCCAGATTTTATCAAGGCAGGTGCTGATATTGTTAGTGTCCACTGCGAGCAATCATCAACCATCCATTTACATCGAACAGTTAATCAGGTAAATATTTACACCATTTACCATTACTTCTTAAATGTTTCAGATAACAGAGTTGAATGATTCAAATTTGTCTTCGGTTAATGCATACCATCGAGGGCTTTATTTTGTGAGGTTAATAAACTATTTTCTGGACCCTGTTATTGGACCATATCACATTTGCGACTCTGCTACCATAGGGTCCTTGGTACACCAGGGAGAAATTTGAAAGTGGTGTTGTCTCATGTTTTGTCAGATTAAAAGTCTAGGAGCAAAAGCAGGAGTTGTTTTGAACCCTGCAACTCCACTCACCGCAATCGATTATGTTCTTGACGGTAAGACCATGTTCCTCACTCCAGTGTCTATGGCATCTTGACTTGTGTGTTTTGTGCTCAGAAAGTTCTTGGCTTCTTGCTAGATTATTATATTGTATTATCTTTTCCTTTTCAATACATGATAATCCGGCAAAGATCTTTTTAGGAACTTCAGCAAAATTTGGCATCCTGCAAAATATGAATGAATAACTTATATAATTAGTTGTAAAAATTAATCTGATGGTGATGATAATAATTTAGATTGGTTCATGGTACATTCTCTTAAGTTGATTTCTTGTTGCACATTAAAGCCTAACAAATGCATGCGCCACTTTTTCATGACAACGAACAAGGTATTACATTAACCACTTTTCTTTCCTGTGCAGTTGTTGATCTCGTATTGATCATGTCTGTGAATCCTGGATTTGGTGGCCAGAGCTTTATTGAGAGTCAAGTAAAGAAAATTGCAGAGTTGAGAAGATTGTGTGCAGAGAAGGTATATTCCCCTTATTTGCTTGGAAGTGTTATGACTTATGACTGCCTTGCCATTTAAAACATTGTAAATGAATTATCTTTTTTTTTCTAGGGTGTGAACCCCTGGATTGAGGTTGATGGTGGTGTTGGTCCAACAAATGCGTACAAAGTGAGTTATCTAGTGTGTGTGTGTGTTTTTTACTGTTTATTTTTATCCTCTCATATCTTATATCTTCTCACATATGGATAACAATCCTAAACTTTCTGTATCAGTTAAGTGTTAATATTTTTCCTTCCACTAAATAATAGGTGATTGAAGCTGGGGCAAATGCCATCGTCGCTGGTTCTGCAGTTTTTTGTGCTCCAGATTATGCTGAAGGCATGACTTATTCTCAGTGGCACCATGTTTAATTTTCCACCTTCAGACTCTAGATTAGCAATTTCATCGCACTTTGAACAAAATATGCATTCGCATCAGATTATAATATTCTTGCTGATTCTGTGCTTGCAATGCTGCAGCTATTAAAGGAATCAAGACCAGCAAAAGACCTGTGGCTGTACCAGCATGAGGAACAAGAAATGTACTCACTGTGCGCGAGTTTGCCGGTGATGCGATTTGTATAGTTGTGTGGAGCTATACCTTGTACTGGGAGATCAAGGGAGGCGGAGGCAGTGAAGATATATTCTTTTCTCTTTGTCCACGAGGAATGCCTTGTACTACCCTCTGAAAATTGCGAGATATTGTCACACGTGCTGGATTCTTGTTCACAAAATCTGGCCATTTGTACATTGGCAGTTATCTGAAATCCTGGCACAGTACATTAATGAGTTTTTTTGTGCCTCCTGTTGTCCATGCCAAACCATGTCAGAGTTACTTACGGACACTTTGTTAAGATTACTACGTAGAATTTAGACATTCACAATCACCCATGTTATGCCCTCCTTAGCTGTTGTGTGCCAATCTGAGCACGCCAAGAATGAATCGAGGCATTCCGTGGGCTTGAAATTTTAACTCCAGTTCAATTAGAATTCTTCAGTGATCACATGCAAACAGTCGCGTGGCTTTACTGTTAACAACGATGCCACCACCGAATCTTGATGGAGCACGAAATTTTGCAGGCCTGGCACTCTTTCCGATGCATAACACTAACATTCAAATTCATTTGCAACTGTAAAACAAATTATCTGTAAGGCAGAATTTCCCTTTGGCTACGATCCTATCATCAATTAATAAGGACGGCAGATAACAAACTCAATATACACGCTCCCAACGGCTCCTCTTTTGGCATGTTCGGAAAGCGAATGAATCAATATTCAATTTAAGCACAAGAACCGACCTATACAACAGGGCATCAAAGATGCAGTCAAATGATAATGATGGACTGTGCCCGCAAGCTTCAGTCCTTTGCACAATCATCCTGCAGGGTTGTAGATGATATCTTCATAAAAATAAAAGAAATTGCTTTAAATGCACAAGCTTGAATTGGCCAGGCATTCATGGGGGTTAGCATAAAAATAATCCTCTTCTTTTGGTTTGTTTTCAAGTTTTTGCCTGCAGGATGGTTGAGCTACACGGCTTTTATGAGCTTCCTGAACAGAAGATACAAAAATGTCCCAAGAGATTGTCTTGTTAGCATACAGGTCCAGAAATCCAACTAATTTCCGTCGGTCAAGAACCACACTTCTCCGGAAACCCAGGAACCTGAAATAATGATTCAAATATATATATCATAACCAGGAATACTAATTTTCTTTTTAAGAAAAAATATTACCAGGATATACTGATTGCCCTTCATGATGGTCGTACAAGATAACAGTACTTACATCTATTCTCAATAACAATCAATTTCATAAGAACTCGGAGCCAGTGTGTTCATACCTTCGGTGACCTTCAACAAGTTTTGCCATGTTACCATCAAAAGTGGGAATGAAAACATCACTGGCTGTTGATACAATGAAATCCAGTGCAGCCATCTGGGAAGAGTGGTTTTGGAACTGATGTAGAACTTCAGAATCTAGCAGTCTCTCCTTTCTTACCTGAAGCACATTCAGCACTGCTTGTAACAACTAATTTAGAGGAAATCTGATTTTTAAAAAGATGATATCCCAGATATTCATCAAATTGAAAAACAGCAATGCAGTGTAGGCAGAAACAAGGGAAACCTTGCTTGATATAGAATGTTTATCACTGCTTTATTTTGTAAAAGAAAGCCATCAGGACAAGACATTTATGGCAAAAGTATACTACTTACAAGTTTAGGAAAAGCAGCCCGTAGTGGTTCTAGTCTCATTTCACCCCCATAGATTTCACCAGCTGCGATGTATATGAGAGCATCCTTTTCAAAACCCAATGCTTTCAAAACAAGTGATGTCTCCTCAGGAGTAAGTGGGCATAGTCCTTGCAAACGCTTGGCTTGGGAATCAATTTCTTTATCTCTCCACCATGGATAAGCATATCTGATTTACAAAAAAAAATGGTTGAGTTACTTGACCAAATACAAGAACCTACTATATCAATGAAGAATTAAGCAAGTGTAGATAAAATCTGTCAGCAGTCAGTATTAAGCAAGTGTGTATAATATCATAAAACAGGATCAAAATTGCACACTTTTGAAGGAATCCTATTATCTTCTTGTAATTCGCATGAAAATTGCGTTATATCAATGAAGAATAAATCTACTTGTGCTTTAGTTTCTGGTTTACTGGATCAGAACGAAAGCTAGGGAGATAATGATGTAACATGGAACTAAAAACTTGCATCATAATTCTAAGGACAATTGCAGTGCTAAGAGATCACAGGGTTTCCAACAAACCTCATTTTTCTGAGTTCCTCAGCTTCTTCTGGAGAAAGACCGTGGTTGCAACCAGAAAAGGCCAGCATGTCCATCTCATAGCGTAAATGCAAGGCCACAAATGAGCCCTTGGCTCGAAGTTTCTGTACTAGTTTATTGCCCAATTCCTCAATTTGAGGGGTGAACTTTAGGGCATGAAAATTGACACGGCATCTAAGCAGTTGAAGCTCTGTGCTGATGCCATTATTGGCTAACCGAGCATCTGTTTTGTTAAAATGGATAACATTATATTTGCTGAACAATGGTAAGATCTGCATGGATAGGAGACTGTTAGGAGTCTATGGTGATGTCTGCAACATTAATCAAGGTCGTTAACAAGATGAGCTCCAAACCTGATTCAAGTAGTATTTTTCGTCAGACCAACTGACAGGGGGCATTTGAAGTATAACGCTTGAATCTGTTGGACCAAGTGTCTCTGGAAGCTGAGTGATGATATGCACTTCATCTCTCAATGAGTCAATGAAATGCCTCACATCAAATATGTCTCCAAAATTGCTGTTAATGACACGGAACATTACCTGCTTAGACATCCATACATTTGGTTGCAAAGCTTATCATTCCAAGAAAAATGTATGGTACCTTTGATCAGCCCAGAATGATCTCTTGTCAAGTTCTGGGACAACCATCGTGAGGTTCAGCAAACGAGCAACTGCCACCATGTCACATATCTGAAATAACAGCAAAATTAGGAATGGGAAAGGAAGTCTAAAGTTGGATGGCAGAAGCAAATGAACAACAACTGACTTCTGAACGCATCTGATTCAGACCCCCATTACAAGATATCTTCAGATAACCATTGCTCTTGTAGATTCCTGCAAGAAAGAACAACAATTAAGATTACCATTTTTCAGTCGCGATTGAATGGAGCAACAATATCACAGGAAAAACATCTAGAGACTCTACAATCATGAGGGTGCTAGCAATTTCTCACATGTTGAACCTAAACGAAGAACAAAACGTCTGAATCAATGCACCACCACGACAACAACATAACGATATATGTCGTCTGTTAGACGTGACTCCTGAGTACACCATTTTCCCCATTGTAAAGTAGTACTCTCTGCAGCAATATTTACAACACAGCAAACACGCTGGTGTCTGTTGGGGAGAACAATCACAAATGTCTCAGCTCGTACATATCCAAACCCTCATTTCATTCGCTCAGTGCCAAGGAAGTGTCAACTAACATTTCCCCTCATGATTTTAAGTGGCAGCTAGCATTTCTCCTCATTTCATTCGCTCAGTGCTAAGGAAACGCGTATAGAGGGAGAACAATAATAGAACTAAATCGAACTCCCACAGAAATACGAGAGAAAATCCGGAAACCACGCACTTGGGGCCGGAAGCGTGGAAGGCGGAGGCGAGGGATTGATGTCGCCCGCGATGCCAAATCCGAGGAGGAGGCGGCTGAGGGCGACGAGCTGTGCGACAGAGGCCCACAGCAGCACGGCGGCGCAGGCCGCCACGAGCCAAACCCTAGGCCTCGACCTCGCCATTGCAGCCGCCTAGACCCGGCGGGCAGGCGTCCGCCTCCCGATCGCGGCGGGCATTGGAGCGGATGCAGGAGGATGCGATGGTTTCGGCCTCGAGCGCTTCGAGAAGGTTCCAGAAGATTCGCGAGGGGACGGGGACGGGGGCACTGCGATTTCGAAACGGGTGGGGACTGCGCGGGCGACGGAGTGAGTTGCAGTGACTGTTGCGCTTGGCTTTTGCGGTTTCAGTTACGCGCTGCCTTTTTCTTTTAACATTTTTTTATGGATTTTTTTTAAAAAAATAACTTTGAACTCCGCTAGCGCGGTAGGGTGTGTTCGTTTTCTCGTGATCTAAATTTTATAACTGTTACATAAAAAAGAATCTTACTATTTAAGAAAGACTTAAATAAAATTTAATTATAAAATAAATTACGTGCTCCTAGACTAATTTACTGAGACTGAATCTAATGAGGTTAATTAAGTCATGATTAGAAGATAGTTATCTGTAGCATCACTTTACCAAAACATAAAGTAATTAAGCTTATTAGATTCATCTCGAAAATTAGCACTAGTCTCATCAATAGGATTTTGTTATTAAATTGATCAAAATACTCATAAATAATAAGATTCTCTTCGATGCTGACAATCTTAAATTTTAGATGCTATGAAACGAACAGAGCCTTAAGGTGTGGACCAAATAAATATGTATTCCCCTTGTTAAATTGTATTGGATTCACAAAAGATAAAGCGCCCAAGGTACAAGGAAATGGCAACAAATGAACGAGTGGCAAATGCGATAGCTTAGAAAAGAGAACTTCAATTTCATAGTGGCAGAGACGGCGTAACAACTATTCTTTGGTGGCAAATCGTTCTCGTAGTCTCATTTCTCGTTTCACTCCAAAAATATTTTATAAGAAAAGATTTGCTATGCTCTGTTTCTGCTATGTATTTTCAGTTTCAGATGAAGCAGTTGATGAAGTGTCTAATTTCCTGAGTATTAAGCTTTTGTTTGCTAAACGTTGGCATGGAATTTGTATATCTCTATGGACACGCTCATTTTACTGTGTGTGCAAGACATGTGGTCATCATTCTGTTCTGCATCCAATTCCAGGGAAATTTCACTGTGGACCTAAAAAGGATGAATTATATTTTCAGGTACAAATTGAATCCTACTAGGATAAGATTTGGAACTTCAAGTTCTTTCCAAGTCCCTCGGATGCCATCGCTCTCGCCGGCGGCCTTGCGGGACTGCTCCAGCTGGTGCTCGACAAAGCGCGACCTCAGCCTCCTTCACGGCGCCATCATCCGCCGCCGCCACCTCCTCCCGGTCGTCGATGCCGTCGCGGCGCTCGCCAAGCTCCTCCGTTTCGCAGCGGTTTCCCCCGCCGGCGACCTCCGCCACGCCTCCCTGCTCTTCTCGTTCCACCTTCCTTTCATCTCAACTGCTGCCTCCCACCTCGCCTTCTTCTACAACACTCTCATGCGCGGCTTCGCAGCCTCCTCGTCGCCCGGCGCCGCCATTGACCTCTTCACCGCGATGCGCCGCGGGGGCGCCGCTCCTGACGCCTTTACTTTCACCTTCCTCCTCAAGTCTTGCACTCACTGCCATTCGCCTGGGCGGCTGCCCTCCGACCTTCATGCGCAGGCGATCAAGCATGGGTGCCTCGGCGCGCTCACCCGGCACGCGCACGTCCACAACGCGCTGCTGCACGCTTATGCGTCTCGGGCTGCCGTGGACGACGCCCGCAAGGTGTTCGACGGAATGCCCATCCGGGACGTAGTCTCCTACTCGGGGCTTCTCACTATGCACCTGAAAGCCAATGATTTAGATTCCGCACGTGAGGTTTTTGACAAAATGCTGCACCGCGACATTGTTTCCTGGACGGCCATGATTTCTGCATATGCTAGGGTGAGGCGTCCACAGGAGGCCTTGGCATTATTTGATGCTATGCCGATGCAACCAGACGAGGTGACCATGGTAAGCGTTGTGTCGGCGTGCACCGCACTTGGGGACCTTGCTACCGGAGAGCGTCTGCGACAGTATATTGATTCCAATGGTTTTGGGTGGATGGTTTCACTCCGCAATGCGCTTATGGACATGTATGCTAAGTGTGGGTGCCTGTCTGAAGCACGTGCTTTGTTTGATGAAATGACAGTCAGGAGTTTAGCATCTTGGAATTGTCTTATCTCAGCATATGCAGCACATGGTGATATGGACAACACAATTTCTTTGTTTCATCAGATGCTAGCTGATGACAGTGTTGTGAAGCCAGATGGGACGACACTGCTAGCAGTGCTCACTGCGTATGCACATAAGGGCTGTGTTGAGGAGGTTTGCACCATATTCTATAAGATGCAAAGAGGAACTTATGGCAGAGTGGAGCTCACAGTTGAGCACTATGGATGCATGGTGGACTTGCTTGGCCGTGCAGGTCGACTTGAAGAGGCATACAAGATGATAGAGCAAATGCCAATTTTGAGCAATGATGTAGTCTGGGGTGCGTTGCTTGGTGCATGCCGGAAACATGGGGATATCGATATGGCAGAGAAGGCAATACAGAACCTAAGGAACCTAAACCCAGAGGGAGGTGGGTACTACATCTTGCTCAGTGACATGTACACTGCTGCTGGCCGTACAGCGGAGGCGTTGGAGATTAGACAGGCTATGAATGGGAGCAGGGCCAAGAAGACTACAGGCCGGAGCAGCTGGAGTACTGCCTGTCTTCCTCAAGTATAATTTTCTGAGGGACTGTCTCGCTAGCCTTCAGATCACCAATCTCTTGGAGTATTGATCTAAATATTCACTTCATACAAGAGGCTGCCTATGCTCTGCTTACGTGTGTCTCTACCTTTCTAGTGTTGTTGTGATGACAGACAGGCATTGAAAGGTTAAGCATTGAAGGATGCAGATGATCAAGATATTTGTCTTGTTTCTCCCTTTGACTGATGAACTGGCTGTATGAATGACAAGTATGAAGGCAAGTGCCCAAAGTCAACTTGTCCCTTTCTGATTATATGTAGTCCGAATTGACAGCTATTACTTGAAAAATGTTTAAAACATGGCCTGCATATTAATAAGAAAAACACAGAAGATCCTCAGTGGCACCAAACATTAAAGGGTCAACTTCATAATATAAAATGCCCATAAACCTTGAAGAATAATTCAACATCCAAAAACTTGGAAGCGTGTTTGGAAAAAGAATGTGCAATGGGAGATAAGCAAGTGCAGCTCATCGTATCTTCTGGGGTGGCAATGTTTGGTTATGATGGGGTTGGCTCATTTGCAAGTGTGCAAAATGCCATGGATATTGTGCCATTCATCAACCAGATTCGTACCCTCATCATAATTGCCCCTGGTTTGCACCGACAAACCAGTTTACATTCTCAAGAGCAATAATATTACCTTGTGTGTATCACCTACAAAGGACACCGTGATCTCTTGAGATAAGAAGCCTCTGCCTTCATCAAGCATAACCAGGTATTGGCCTTCTTGATAAGATGTAAATCTTGACCTTTGAATAGACCGTGTATCATGTACTAGTATGTGATATCTCTAAAAGAGGTGTAAAATAGCTAGGAAAGATTTCACAAAGGTTGTGTGTGTGTGTGTAAGAGAATGATTTCACAATAAAGGTTGTGTGTGTGTGCGCGCACGCGTACGTGCGTGTGCGTGTCTTCATACCTGGATCCTTCTGAAGCATTTTCATATTCACTGCAAATCAGCGGGTATATTGCTGTTTATGCTCGAAAAGTGAGTCACTGCCCAAGGCAATCGTGCCAACGTTTTGAATTGGGGTCATGTAGAGTTGTCATTAAGGGGACCTTCTGAATTACCCTGCATAACAGGGCTTGATATAGTATTATTTTCTCTGAGCATGTTTACGTTTCCCATTGCACATTCTTGGAAGAATGTGTGCTGCTTCCCATTGCACATGTATGCTGCTTCCCCGTTACCAGTTACAAAACACCTTGATTCTTTTTCCAAACACGCTTCCAAGTTTGACCATTCGTTTACGTTTCCAAGGAGTTTACGTTTGACCATTCGTTTTATTAAAAAATATATTAAAATATAAAAATAAAGCAATTATTGTTAAAATATATCAAATAATAAAACAAATTATAATAAAATTAATTATATTTACAAAAATATTTTGAGTGTGGGATAAAGGCCACATTAATTTTCAGTTTTCCTTGTTCTGGAAGAATCCAACTTATATCGACCATACCTCTCATCATCTTCATACACTTCTTATCATCAACATAGGAGCACCCTTCCCATTACCATTGTTTTCTCTTGTCTGACTTGAAGCAGTGATGTCATATACCTCTTCAAAAACTCAATAAATCCTGCCTATATCACCCTATTTTTCACACTCCAGGATCTCCAAAGAGTCATAAGTAGGTTTGCAAAAACCTCATCAGAATACCTAGCCACTAACATTAGAAGCCACTCTGGACCAGTATATTGCACTTCAACCTCATCTCGTAATTCCTAGAATTCGGCATACCATGTCTCAATGCCAAAGCATGTGGACAACAGATCACCCCATGAAAGCAATCTTCATTCAGGAACCCACACACAACTGACACTCTTTAGGCATGTACAACGCTAATAAATGAGTGAGCTCTTAAGTCGATGTGGCAAGTGCATTTTTACAAATAGCCCATCTAACCCTTGAAGAGACAGCTGGGTAGGCTCTTGACGAAGAGATGTTCTCTATCACGTGTTTCGATGTAAGAGACAACTTTGAACACCGTTATACACTTGAAGAGACGACTTAGGTCATACAATCATTAAGAATATGCATCTAACTCTTGAAGAGACAGCTGGGAATGGGATTTGATCTATGGTGCTGGCAGCCATGGTTAGAAATGGCTCTTTGCACGTTGATGACGCCGCACAAGCTGTTAAGGTTACAGATTTGGATTGCGAGATGGCTGGAAGGCGTATGAAGTGGAGACAGGATCAGAAGGGAGAACAGACCATGCTAATTGTAGACTGCTGGGTGATTGCTTGGTTCCTGTTTTAAAATCCTTGTTATCCAAAAGGAGAAAAAAAGTTGATCACTATTCTATTTTGGTCAATGGATTCTTTCTTGCACTTTGTATTGCTGATGCACTGTAGATTAATAGGCATGATTAAATTGACATCCTTTCTAGATGCTCTGGTGTCGAATCGAGTTGGAAGAATTTGTGTTCGGTGATGAAACTATAATGCACCTTATAAAAAATTTGGTGAAACACAGATAGTACAAGCTATATCTTATTGTTGTACACAGTAACGGAAGATCAGCAGTTGGTCATGTAAGACTTGGAAAATAGAGAGTGTCTTTTGTGAGTCAAACATGCGTCAATCACATAAGCATCTCCTCTGTCTGCTGAGTAAGCTGCTACGAGGAACTGTCAGTGTAAGCTTGAAGCCATCTATCTTGGCAGGAAGCCGTGCTGTGAGATTGGAACCTCGAATGCCATCATCTTCTCGCCTCGGGCGAAGCCGTTGCGGTCATAGGACGATATCTCAGTGATGCCCAGCTCCGTGCACGTCCTAACGAGTTCCTCCCCGACGCGCCGTGCAGCCTCCTGCCGAGACAATCTCATATCAGATTGCTCGCCGGAATGCAAATTTCAGTCGGACAAGAAGACGGCTTACCACGGTGGTGCAGGGCGGGTCGCCGCAGATGGACTGCTGCAGGGTGCTGCCGTAGAAGAGGATCTTCTTGTTGTGGTCGTCGGCGAGCACGGCGTAGAGCTGCTTGTTGGAGCAGAACACCGAGAGCCTGGGCTTCGTCGCCGTGCCGCTGAACTGCAGCCAATTGAGACGGTGATTACGGGTTAACTCGCTCTGTCCTGGTGCCGAAGCCCAGAGGGGGACACGGACACATGGAGCACGGAAACATACCTTCTTCTGCATCCGGCGGTTCCTGACCTTGGCGTTCTCCGTGCGCGCGCCGTGCCTCGCCGTCGCCTCGATCCTGGGGTACGCGCGCCGGGCCGCGGCGACGCCGGCGCAGTCGAGATGGAGGAGGACGGTGGGGTGGGCCCGCTGACCTGGCCGGTGCAGGCGCGCAAACTCGAAGCAACACCTAGAGCCATGCAGCTGCAGAGAGGTCCAACCGCTGCAGCCTGGGCCCGCGGGCAACGGCGACACTGACTGTCCGAGCGCGGCGCGGAGTGAAGCCATGGCACAGCCGAGCTGGGCAATTCGTCGAACACCTGTCGCGCTCACCCCGCAGGCAAGTTGGTCGTTGTTATTGGCGGGGATAACGGGGATAAGCCAGCAGCGGGATGTCTAGGTTTGGGCCCACCACTCAGTGGAGTGAGAATGCAGGAACGGCAAGCGTGTCAGCCAATGAGGCGAGCGTGGGGCCCAGCGTCCAGGCCGTCTGAATGACAGCTGGGACAGGCGGCATCCGGCGCGCCAATGGCTTGCTTGCTCCTCACACGAAAAAGGCCAGTGATTTTAATTATTTTTCGTGCATGATCCACAGCATGTTTCAGGATCTTACCTGGCAACCACCCCCACATTTCAAAGCGTAGCGTCGTCACAAGCCAAGCCAACCCAGCTGCTGCAAGCTCTGCTTTGGAGCAGCAGCATTTACAATTCCCACCATCTCCAGCCTCCCTCCCGCAGCTCGACGGACATGGAGGCCCCGTGGGGCGGGCGCTCGCCGCGGCGGCGCGTGAGGACCGGATCGCGGCGGCGTGGGACGCGGTGCGCGCGCGGGCGGTGGCGCCGGTGCTGCAGGCGGCGGCGTGGGCGTGCATGGCCATGTCGGTGATGCTCGTGATCGAGGTCACATACATGAGCCTAGTCAGCTTCGTCGCCATCAAGCTGCTGCGGCGCGTCCCGGAGCGGCGGTACAAGTGGGAGCCCATGCCCTGCTCCGATGGGAGCGGCAAGGGCGAGGACGAGGAGGCCGCCGCGGGCGGCGGCGGCGACCAGGCGTTCCCAATGGTTCTCGTGCAGATCCCCATGTACAATGAGAGAGAGGTGAGGTGTTTCCGACCGTGCTTGCTTTTCATTCGCTTGTTGCTGCTCGTTGTCATGATCGCAGTCACTTCCCCATGCGACATTTTGAACGGCATTGCTTCGACTCTGATTCCTGTTAGTTTCTCTGAATTTTGTGACGCGTTGCTGTAGAGTTAGCCGCGCAAGTTTAGTTACGTTTAGATTTCGGAATCTCCGTGCGCCATACCGTCAGGTGTGATGACGCTGGAAATGTGTCCTTGATCAGTATGAATTTTGTCTTTTTTTTCCAAACCATGAGTATGAATTTTGTCAGATTAGTAAGATTGTCAGCAACGTGCTCACCACAAATTGCTAAATGATGTGGGTCCCATATTTGATAACCTTGCAAAATTTGAAGCAGATTGTCGAACCTGCTGTAGTTCAGCATTGTCCGTGGGAAGTCCATAAAACATTAGAGCGTCCTCAATGGTTGCTTCTTAGCTAACTCTTAGAATTATTTATTAGAGAAAAAGAAGAGATAGAAGATTGCTAGCTCTTGTTCAAGAGGCAGCCTCTAACATTTATTGAGGCACTGACATATGGGTCCAATTGTTACTTTAGAGTTGATATGAACTCTTAGATGACTCTTAGATAACTCTTAGATGACGTGGAGAGTTAGTGCCGTCTCTACCTTTGGAGACGCTCTTAAAACATTCTAGTCATGTTCACATCCGGCTGGTCTTCCAATCTGTCTGCTGATTGGTGGAAGCTTGGCATGTTGAGTAGTCATGTTTCCAGCCTGACAAGCAGCCAAATAATGTCCTCAGGGGATGGTCTTCTGGGTTTACTACACGTGACAGTGAATGTGATGCATATTCCATTCTTCTGCAGGTCTACAAGCTCTCTATTGGTGCGGCATGTGCCCTCACATGGCCTCCCCATCGTATTATGATCCAAGTCTTGGATGATTCCACTGATCCGTTCGTTAAGGTAATCTAAGCATCTGCGAAGTAGAGAACTGTCTTTATTTTCCTTTGTGTGATCCAGCATTTTCAAAATTCACACTTACAATACTGAAAGTCTATCAATAAGTGTCTGGTGTGGTGTCCATGTCAAACAAATAATTCCTTGCAGTTAATGATAAGTATATGCTGGATAATTCTTCAGTATTGGCCCCATAATTATGGTAAATTAGAAAGGTGCTTATTAGCAAGGTTTTTATCAAAGGTTTTGCTCTCTGTTCCACACAATTGGGCCGAACACTCTGGGTTCATCTACCTCTGTATCAACTATTCCACCTTTTACAATCAAGATTTAAGGATATTTGATTAATTAAAATATGTTCCACTTTTATCAGAATTTGTTCATGCAGCTAGCCAGACCAGAGGTCACACAACTTGGTGGCAGAATTAACAATTCGGATTATTGGAATTCAAAGTTCATAATGCTATATGAAGCCTGATGTTTAGTAGTTTTTGTATATGGTCGATGTTGACGGTTTCTTTTAGGGGAGCAATTTGAGGGTTGTACAATTCAACTACAAAATTGGGATGCTCAGTCATACAGAATTCAAAACTCGATTGACCGGCTAGAATAGACAATTAATGAAATTGAAATTACAAGGTGACTTCACATAACTATTGCCTGTAAAAATCAGTTAGAAGTTTTTATAAAGTTGCTGCTTAAACATACCAAAGAGATCCATTTCTTTTGTTTTAAGTTTATTACAGAAATTTCGTTTCATTGCTGTTAATAAACTATGTATTCGTTCTATGTTTTTAATTAAATGCAGGAACTAGTGGAGTTTGAATGCAAGGAATGGGCCAGCAAGAATGTCAACATTAAGTACGAGGTTAGAGATAATAGGAAGGGATACAAAGCTGGAGCCTTGAAGAAGGGCATGGAACACAGATATGCCCAACAATGTGATTTCGTTGCCATCTTTGATGCAGATTTCCAACCTGAGTCTGACTTCCTATTAAAAACTATACCATTTCTTGTGCATAACCCAGATATTGCCCTTGTGCAAACACGTTGGGAGTTTGGTAAGGAAGTTCTCTATTATTTTTACTGTCACATCACATGGTATTGTTGAAAACTCAAGCAGTGTAGTTCTAGTCCAGTCCCTGAACTTTTTTAAGCTGCGTCTCCTCATGTTCTACTTTGTCAGGTTGTAAGAACTCTAGAATGAAAGATAATTTATAATTTAGTGCAAACAAATACTGCTAATGCTGACAATGAATCTGTTCATCACTTCTACTAGTATACTGCAGTTTGTTCAATTTTCTAGTGGGTACTGGGTAATATGGCTGTGTAAATAATTTGAAGTGAGGACATTTGTTCATTCTGATTACAGGATGTTCCTGACCTGGCCTATGCCGGGCGATTTTGCAGTGAACTATGATGTTTGCCTGATGACAAGGATACAGAAGATGTCACTAGATTATCATTTCAAAGTGGAGCAGGAATCAGGCTCATCGATGCATGCCTTCTTTGGTTTCAATGGTAAGAGCTTGCAACGAAAAGCAATGATGGGAGGTATTTGATCATATCTGACTGACCATTTTACAGGCACAGCTGGCGTATGGCGTGTTTCAGCTATTAACGAAGCAGGAGGATGGAAAGATCGCACTACTGTGGAAGACATGGACTTGGCTGTACGTGCAAGTCTACATGGATGGCAATTCCTGTATGTTGGTGATATAAGGGTACGTCTTTTATGCAACTTTGAAGCTGATGTTGCCTCCATATGACCTTGTCGGATTAACAAGCCTTGTACAGGTTAAGAGTGAATTACCAAGCACCTTCAAGGCCTACCGTCATCAGCAGCACCGATGGACCTGCGGTGCTGCCAATCTCTTCAGAAAAATGGCACTGGACATTGCTAGAAACAAGGCAAGCATTCCTGAATGTGAAAATTGAAGTAAGGTGCAGTACTGTTATATGCTAAAAACAGCTTTATGCAGGGCGTATCTGTATGGAAGAAGCTTCATCTTTTGTACAGCTTCTTCTTTGTAAGAAGGGTCATCGCTCCCATCCTGACCTTCCTATTCTACTGCATCGTGATTCCGTTGTCGGTCATGGTCCCTGAAGTTAATATCCCTGTCTGGGGAATGTTCTACATTCCCACTGCCATCACCATCATGAACGCCATCAGAAATCCAGGGTAAAGTGCTCAGCTTACAACAAACACCTGCAATGTCTTGTCTACCGACCGGCTAAGTTCACATGTTCATTTCATATATGCCAGCTCTATCCATCTGGTGCCAATATGGATTCTATTCGAGAACGTCATGTCGATGCATCGGATGCGCGCGGCGCTGACCGGATTGCTGGAGACCATGTACGTGGACGAGTGGGTGGTCACCGAGAAGGTGGGTGATCATGTCAAGGACAAGCTCGAGGTCCCCCTCCTCGAACCGGTGAAGCCAACGGAGTGTGTCGAGAGGTAAGTAACAGAATCCTCTCCAAAATAAGGTCATACATCTTGCAGGAGGCAAATAACACAATTCCCTCCAACAGAGTGAAAAATCGCGTGCCTGACGCTGCCTTTGCTCGGTCTCACTCTCACCTCTTTGCAGGATTTACGTGCCCGAGATTCTGCTCTCGCTCTACCTTCTGGTATGCGCCTCCTACGACTACGTGCTGGGGGCCGGGCACTATTACCTGTACATCTTCCTCCAGGCATTCGCTTTCCTCTTGCTGGGTCTTGGTTTCGTCGGCACGGCTGAACCTTGTTATTCTTGTTCATAGCAGCGCCTCATTCTTCTCCCCTAGATCGTGTCCCCTGTAACTAGAAGCAATTCTTTTTGTAAATGGAACAGAACAAATGCTCAACGCAAATACCAACATTTTTACAGCAATGTTCCCAGTGTTCTCTCCATTCACGGTGAACGCAAGCAGTCCGACACAAGCCTGGAGAGGTGCTTTCAGAAGTTCAGAGAGTATCAGACTATCCGGAGCTCTTGTGTTCTCTAATGGGCGCCGATGTCGCTTTCATCGGCCACAGGACGGCACAAATAATGTAAGACCCATGGCAGCTTTACACAACCTTTTTTCTTCCTTGTCAAGGGAAGCAAGCGAAAAAGTCGAGCGTCCAAGCAAGAAACACACAGGCCTGCCGCTTTCATGCCAGGAGAAAAAATCTTGCTCGTTTTTCTTGGTGGTCATGCTCTGGATTTTTATATTCGATACTACTTGGATTTATTTATTTATTTGCATGAAGAAAAAGATCGCAGCTGGTGCCTAGTTCCGGTTGACACCTGTTCCTTTACGTTTCCAACTTTTGTGAAGACGATTTGATCTCCTGTACAGATGCTCGCGATCCCAGTGCCGTCTAGTCCCTTTCCTCGGCCGTTCTTTTCGCCCTGTCCCACCCACATGGAACGGAAATAATAGGAGAAAAGGCCGACCAACTGGGCCGTGATGTGACCTCCGGCGCAAGGCCTGGTTTTGTTAGATTTTCTGTTTGCTCAAAAACAAATGTAGTTTTGCACTGTTCGGTGTCACTGACAGTGGGCTCATCTTGAACCTAAGATCCTTTGCCAGACGATACACCTGGGTGTCTCTCTAGCACGTTCCACGTGTACGGGATTACTGGAGGACTTTTCAAGGTAAGGATAATGTTTGATATTAGGACAAGTCTTATCGACCTTGTGAAGGAAGATATCTTCGACACTTGTTTTCCTACAAAATTCAGGGACCAGGGAGACCAAAAAAGCTCCATCGTCAACGCTTGACACGTAGAAATATGAAGTACCTGCAACAGACAAAGTTCCACTTACACTAAATCCGCCGACCAAACAAAGTTGGTGTTATGCTTTTCTTCATGACTTAGTGTATCAACAAGATTAGATACTTACCTGTGTAAAATAATGTGTCAGAGAAGCCTGCTATCATTTGGAAAGGGCTAATGTGCCAAGAGCACATTGGCTGCCCCACCCACCAATAATCTGGGAAGAGAGGGAATGCATTCGTGTATTTTTATTTAAGTGAATATTTCTGAAACTTTTTCCTTCGCCAGCGTTGGTGGTAATCGCGTGCCTTTTTTTTTACCATGGCAGGGCTTTCTTTATTTCAACGCGGCTTAACGTAACTAGCCAGCGGCATAGTGGCATGGTTTGCAAGAACACAGTGACTAGAACCGTCACACACGAGCGACTCGAAACACTAAGCTTTGAAAATGAATTCAAAAGATGGTTCAGTAGTGGCGATGACACTAAGTTCTTCCATTCTTTTTGCCGGGACCAGGAGATGCTGAAGCTGAACTCATATTTTTCTTGTTAAATGAGAAAATGCTAAATTTATGTACTTTTGATGCATATACACCTCCAACGGAAGAGATCCAATACACTTTCACATTTAACTGATGTATGTGAAATGTGTACCTCCGTTTAACACGATTAACCTACACGTCTGGGATCTGGCTCAAGTTAATGCCTCATCCTTCCCTTTTCGTCAAGGCGTCAACGACATCATCAAATAAGATCAAGCAATTAGTTAAACCTTTCCGCCAAACTGTTAACGATATCTGAAGCTTCAAGCCTTCGAGCACATGGAACTGGCCACAGCACAAGTTGCCAAGTATCATGAGAAAGTATCTCAACTGTCTTTAACTTTAAATTTGATGCGACTTCAGAGCTACCACAGCACGATGCAGTTTTGTATCCAAGGACTCAAGGCCCAGAATCAACCTAGCATGATATAAATAATAAACTCCAGAGTATGTTAACCTTTTTTTACTGAAATGTGTGTTAACTAGAATCTTTGTGGCAAAAGCGATGCAAGAAAGCTTCTCGATCTACTTTATGTAGTGTATGCCCAGTAAGCTAAGCTAATTTACTGGGGACCACATTTTTGTCTTAAGTTTTACAGTACCTCATGAACTGGTTCAGTTTAGCCTTACGCTTCAAACAAAGAACACTTAAGCATAACCAGCAGAGAAGCAGATGTATTAACGGACATGACTTACAGATGTATTAGTGGACATTACTTAAGATTGGCTATTAAGAAATGAGACTATTTGCAGACAGCAATAACTGCGGATGCAGGTGCCAAGCATTGCAATGACAATAATATCAATATCGCATTTTCCTCTCTAGAAAAAGGACAAATAAAACCAATGAACCATGTGCTCATATATGTTAATTTGAAGCAGCACAAACAATTTTTTTAAGTTTAGGGCGATAGATTAAAAAAACAGAAAACGCCATCACATGCTTTCAGAATCCCGGTGCCATGTGACAAATGATGCATGAGTTTTACCGAATGTATATGTTCCAACTACTCTTTAATAAGCCAACACTTTCTCATGCTTACTCTTGGAAATAGAAGTTTTACACTATATATTAGCACTTAAAATAAGTATGGTAATCATTGTGATATTTAACTAATTACTCTCAATATCTAACTACCATCAATAATTACTGGTTGGACTACTAGTAATTGTTGTTTGTACCACTAATAATTATTGATGGTAATACATACTGTAAAAGTAAGTTGCTTTTGTAAATGTTAAACAAAACTCTACAGATTTGAAATGTCCTATTTATAGAGCTTTGATAATCTCGATACCACATAATGAAAAATGCACAAGTTTTCTCATGCTTACTCGTGGAAAATATGTGTGACTTTTGTGAATGTTAAATTGATCACGTAAATTCTATGATTTTGATCCATCCTTTGTAACTAACTTTTCACTACTAACCACCCCCGTACATACCCAAGTCTAAATCGGGAACAAATAGTTAGCTTTGTTGCGAATTTGAGCTAAATATCAAAAATATTCTCAAAAATTTGCTCGGGTTTGGTTAGAGCAGGGAGAGGAGGAAAAAGAAGAAAAGCTTGGTATATATCCACGTCAGCCATGAAGGATTTGATTGCCATGTCAGGGGGTTGAGAAGGACCTATGAGCAAAAGCGAGATAGTGTGGAGAATCAAAATACCGCACCAGGGCGGCCACAAATCAAGCTTGTGGCTGTCGACCCCTCTCGCCTCGCCTACGTGGACCCCACCCCGCTCCCGCCTTCCTTAAAACTATCCCCATTCCCGTCCGAACCCGTGCCCGAACAAATCGATCCAGAGAAGATAAAATCTCATACCAGCATCGATCCTTGCTGCCTGCTGCTGCCTGCTTCTTCCCTGCAGCTACGATGCGATAAAAAAATATATTAGAAAAATCCAAGAACACAGGCGAGAAGAGGTCAAGAAACACAGTGCCGTGAGCGGCGAGTGAAAAGACGGAGACATGACGGAGTGCAGAGCTGTAGGAGGTGGAGCAGGAGACTGCTTGATTAAGCTGTTCGGGATGACCATCCCCGTGCCGGAGGCCGCCGCCGCCGTCGGCGACGCTGACAAGGTTTGTAGTCCCCTTTGCCTCTCTTTTAATTTTACCTCTCACCCTGTGCATAGGCGACTTGAAATTGATGTTGAGTGGTAGCATGCTTGAATATATCACTCAGAACTGGGAGTCTGGGATTTGATTTTCGGCTGGAAATTCTATTGGATTACTGAGTAGGGGAATCATTTCTCTTTGTATTTTTCATTTTAAATTTGGGAAGGCTGTCCCTTTAGTTTGATCATGGCGAGTTGGCGACTCGTAGTAGTATTCAGTGCGGTGTTGGGAATTTGGGACCTTTTGGCTTCCATGGTTTTAACTTTGATATGATTACATGTATTGATCTTGAAATAGTATAATTCATCTGTAGATTCTTCCCGTCAGGTTACAGGATTGTGAATTTCTTAATTTCCTTTGTGTTTCACATTTTAGCTTCCACTAGCAAGAGATCTTTTAAAGTCTAATAAAGACAACGGCAGTTTTCATGCTGTCGTTAGTCGCAGCTGTTGTATAAAATACACTGTTTTGGAAATTTGAAACATATTTATAGCATATGTTGCTTCTTCTGATTGGCCCTTTCCTCTTGCTTCCACGAATTTTGCTGAAAGCAGGAATACCTTTTCGTACTCTGATGGGCTCCAGAATCAGCTATATCAACCACTACCGACTGCAACATCCTTGATTCGTTTACTTGAGCTAGAGTTCAGAACATGTGCGTTATAAAATACAGGATCCATTACATCATCGAACTATTGTTTGAAAATTCAAAATACATCTACAACAGTGTTAGTAACTAGCAGGATTGAAAATAAAAACTCACAAATTTCAATCACAGTACTGAAAACTTGAACTCCTTTTATCTCATGGTTACAGGACCTTCAACAAAGTGATAGCAGCACTACTGAATCAAAGGGGCAAGAGAACACACTTCAGGACTCCACATGCTCACCTCCGCAACAAGGGGTTGCAGACACCGAAGACTCGTCAGCTGAAAAGAACTCATCGGAAGACCAACAACAGGATGAGACGACCAACCAGAAGGAGAAGCTGAAGAAGCCTGACAAGATACTCCCATGCCCCCGTTGCAACAGCATGGACACCAAGTTCTGCTACTACAACAACTACAACATCAACCAGCCGCGCCACTTCTGCAAGAACTGCCAGAGGTACTGGACAGCAGGCGGTGCCATGCGCAACGTGCCTGTCGGTGCAGGCCGACGCAAGAGCAAGAGTACATCAGCTGCTTCTCAATTCCTTCAGAGGGTCCGGGCTGCTCTGCCTGTCGATCCTCTCTGTGTTTCAGCCAAAACTAATGGCACAGTACTCAGCTTTGGCTCTGACATGTCTTCCTTAGACCTCAGTGAGCAAATGAAACACCTAAAAGAGAAGCTTGTCCCAATTACTAGGATCAAGAACTGTGATGACCAGTCAGTTGGTTCTTGTGCTGATGGAGGATCTGCAAATGGAGAAGAGTCAAAGCTAATGAACCAAAAGGAGAAAGTTACAGCTGATAAATCGGCAAATGTTGTGCAGCATCCATGCATGAACGGACTAACCATGTGGCCATTCAGTTGCGCACCACCGCCTGCTTGTTACACCTCAGGCATCGCAATTCCCTTCTACCCGGCAGCTGCTGCATACTGGGGCTGCATGGTTCCAGGAGCCTGGAACACCCCATGGCCACCCCACACTCAGTCTGGGTCTGCTATATCTCCTAGCTCTGCTTCTCCAGCATCCACAAAGTCCAATTGCTTCACCTCGGGAAAGCGCCCTAGAGATGGCATTGAGGAAAAAAATGCCACAGGAAATGGCAAGGTGTGGGTGCCAAAGACAATCCGGATTGACGATGCTGACGAGGTGGCCAGGAGTTCTATCCTGTCACTTATTGGCATCAATGGTGACAAGGTGGGCAAAGATGGCAGAGGCTGTAAGCTTTCAAGTGTTTTTGAACAGAAGGATGAGGCAAAGAGGGCAACTCACTCAGGCATCAACAGCTTGGCATTCCTGCAGGGGAATCCAGCTGCGCTTTCACGTTCGCTGACCTTCCAGGAAGGATCTTGATCGTCAGCTTAACCTCAGCGCTATGAACCATTTAGCGTGATACAGCTGAAATTTTGTACATTAGAGTTGTAAAGTAGGCATGGGCAGTGGAGCATCATAGCTGCAGGCCGACCTTGTAACTATAATAGATATTTGTAGATAGCTATTCGGGTTGGGTAAGATAAGGAGAGGAAGTCCCCTTACTTGTTGATAAATAATATAATGATTGGAATATTTGATCAAACAAATTTCTTTCAGCATTGCATCTGAGGTACAGAACAATTGTCTATTCCCTCATTTCAGTCTACAAAAGTGGTCCAGTGTATCCTTGAAAATTTGATACTTCTGGGTATATATATCCAGCTTGTTTCCATGTGTTGTCTATTTCTTCTGGAATAAGAATTGGCAGGCACAGAAGAAACAGCGTGGGTTTTCTTTTCTTTTCTTGTCCAGGGCTTCTTATCCTTTGTTTTTTTTTCTTCCTTTAATTTGAGATAATTGGATCATGAAAGTGATGCAAAAAGTGGACAAAGGCACACAAGAAAGTAGGAAAGCGATAGACAACAACTGAATGTCCCACAGACCTTAAATGTGAAAGCGGAATATATTATTAACTTAGCACATACTGCCAACTGTCCTGCAGAAAAATCTAGCCAATAAGGAAAGATGAACATAAAGAAGACATAAGTTCGCGAAAGTTCCTTCAGAATATATGGAAAGTGTATTCTGGTATTCAACATGCCGCTATTCTCCAAAAAGTCTGATTTCTAATAAGGCAAAAAAGTGAATACTTCTTCAAAACAAACTGATGACTGGTGTATTTCAATATATCTGTGGTCAGATGGTGAGTAGGGCTTTAACTTCTTAGCCAGTTTGAAGCATATGACTAATCTAATTGCCAAACTTTTCTCTGAAAAGTGGGAAAGCGCCTGCCCTCATTTAAAAAAAACAAATCTGGTTAAATTCTATTTCTGATTATTCAAAAAATGTCAAAGAAGCAATGTTTGTTATAAACTTGATTTCTTTTTCTGGGTCTGCTCAGATGCTTTACACTCTTTCTCAGTAACAGGAACTAGAAATTTGGGACACATGACTATGAATAAATCTCCTAGCCACACATCATGAAACATATGCTGATAGGTGTTACTATAAAAGAACCCATTTGTTAGGTAAATTTCAGCTTTTAAAATGTCCATCACATACATTATGTGAACCACTCATCCCACTTTTTCAGTCATTACCATCTGGTAGTGCATACTCCACTTAGAGCATTGTCAACCCATTTAATAGGCCACCATGTTTGACCTTAAATCAGACTTCTAATATACATCTAGTCCCAGTCTACACATACAAACTTTGCACCTAAATAAAACCTCCAGTTAAGTCATAACGAAAATAATCAAACAATAATTTTCAAAAGAAATGAGTTGGTTTTGCCTGTCTAAAAGTTAGTTTTCCTAACTAAGCCTAACCAAGTTAAGCATATTTCTGATAACACTACTTTCTAGAATGAAACATGATATGAAAAGAAAACATATTTCTCAAGTTTCGGGCACATGCACCATGCCTGTCGTGACTTTCGGCTATGTTATGAAGCAAGTGAAATAATCCCTTTTTTGACATCTAAAGGTCAAACCCAATAGCAGCTGCCTTTTGGTGTCTATATATTATTGGTAGCTAAAACCTTAAAACATTAACTTTGACAAACTTTTTTAGTGCACTTTCCAATCAAAGGCAAATAACACAAAAGTTGCACTAGAGCGCTAAAGTGGACTAACTGGTCACGGAGAGAATACCTACCTTCTGGTGCGCAATAAGTATTTAACAAATTCATCATACTTGCTTTGACATTTATTTTATGTATGAATCCAAGTGTTACAAAAGGAAAAGGGAAAAAGGAAAACGATAGAAGATAGTGAGATTTCAACCTACCCATCATGGACAATTGGACATTGTTAAAGCAGTGGACACTGCACAGTCACAGTGGGCACATCTTTCATCAGAAACAGGAAACAACATAAGCCAGCTAAGGTTGGTTTAAGCTGATAGTTAAGGTTGGTACAAATAATAAAATGAAATGAAAAGAACCTTTGAAGTTTGGATTCCTAATATGAAGGACTCAGATCGCCTGTACAATTTTCCAGCTAGTTCCAAGCCCCGAAGTCAGTGGTTTGTGATTTTCTGCGTCATTTAAAACTTACCAATTTATCTGGATAGTTGTAGCTCGACTATAACTTAGAGAACCTTTCCAAGTAATATGGGAAAGGAATGGTAGCCAAAGTGTTCCATTGGTCTTCATACTTGCATCAAATGTGTTCTAAAAACACACTTTATATCACACATTCATATTGATATAATGGTGAAACTACAATATATGTATTCAGAAATTTAGCACGCAATTCAGGTCTACATGGACCAATATATGTGATGCAGCTTTATGGATGTCAATCACGTCCATTGAATACATTTAGGCATGCAACAATCTAAAAACATAAAGAACGAATATGACATGACTAGTTGACTATTTAGCATATCATGTACATTGCACAGATATGTTCACACTACGTTTTATTGCAAATGACTACTTTAATCTAGAAAAGGTGTTAAATTGTACTCGGGATAAATTTAAAGAGTGGCATAAAACTGTAAAGATTTCTTTGTCACCTCAATGGCATCATCATTCTTCAGATCTGGATATTGTTTCTCTTGGTGTTGTCACTTCAGATCATAGAACTCCAGCCATCCTCAGCCACTTGTATGTCTGTGGATACAAATGTTAGATCAATAAAATTGGAAAGTTTCTTGCACTTGGGTACACACTCCTACATCCCAAAGTATACATATAGATGGGAGAAAAATATTTGTGATGTCACAATTAAAGCAAATGCATCGCTACAAGTTTCAGCACTTTTGAACATCGGTATGGAATGTCAAAAAGAATGATACCTCAAATCAGGAGTTAGAATCTTTGGTCATCATCCTGTCAAGCACGATTAAGTTGATATAACTCATATAACATTTTCTATAGTCAATCCTTGGAAGGTGGATCGCGATCACAAAACTTTCTTCAATACATTATGACATCAATAAAGTAATCAACCAGAAGTTTATTACAGTACCTGAAATATTGAAACTGAATGCAGAACTTGTCATTTGTTTCTTTTCACGATCCCAACCGTAAGTCAAACTGCACCTTGACACTAGGTAATAGATACGGTATGTATTGTTAATTGCCATTAGAGACTCCAGATAAAACGTACGATGGTATGCTTTCCATGTCACAGATCTGGAGGAAAAAGAAAATGGGCTTTCCTTGGAAGGTCCAGAAAAATCATAACACGTGCAACCTGGGATTTATGGGATGGGAATTGAACTAATTGTCATTGATTCTAAGATACAGAATTCTTTTCTTGATATAGTATCTTTAAGTATCATGATACATAATACAGACATAACTGGAACATAGCCGTAGACTAGCTTTCCCTGTTCGCAACTACTTAAAGTAATTAGCATAATTGCTCAACTACACATTTCCTTCATTGGATATTGCAGCCCCCTGAATCTGGCCCACGTCGAACGTTCCCATAGGCGGAGAGTTCAACTAGATCCATATCACGTCCTGCAAGTAAATGTAGTGTTACTTAGTAAGTTGAGCAATTGAACAATTAATCACTTCACAATCAAAGCCTGTTTAGAATAGGAATTACTTACCTGAAACCCTACAATATGCACTCTTCTGTATGAGCTCGGACTTGGACACTTCAGTCTTGTTTCCTTTAGATCGATTCACTGTAGCCTGCAAGCAGGAATCTTGACATCAGTCATCAGTTGTGGGTTATTACTTGTAAAAACAAAAATACACATCACACTGATAATACTACATAACATGTTTCTCAGCACTAGTGAAACGTTTCAGTCACACACACAATTTAGTTTACAGTTGCAATAGTTAGTGCAAATCGTAAAAAGTTTTGTACTATGAATCTATGATCACTATCTTGTTGCAAATTTGCTATTTTCTGGAACAAGAGAAGGGTGTTCAGATAAATATCCACAATAAAAGCGATTGAACAGCAGATTGGGTGTGCTTGTACTATTGTACCTGCAAAACCTGGCAATTCTCCAATGTGCTCTTTCCACCCTATCAATTTTAGCAGTATCAGTTAATATGATGAATGATAAGTCACCACAAAACCACATACCCTCCAAAAGCATTATAATTATTCATATGGTAAGCGCTAGTGAGTAATGTGGCATTACAGCTGCTCTACTACTGTCTGAACTCTGAAGTAACTGAATTCCCGTGGTTACCTTTGAATAGGGGACGATGTGGTCGTAGTCGTGGCAGAGGCAGCCGGGGCACCCGACGAGCTTGCGGAAGACGATGTTCCCGAGCGCGTCGCGGCGCCATCTCTCTGGGTCGCGCCCAGGCACCTGCTCCGCCTTCTCCCAGCACTGCTGCTTCACCGCGTAAGGGAAGCTCCTGGGCTCCGATGCCGACGGTGGCGGCGCAGTGAGAAGCAGGTCGTCCAGGTCGGCGGCGACCGCGGAGGTGGAATAGCGGGGGAAGTCGGCCGCTCCGTGGCTCCGAAGGAGGACGCCGGCGGAGGCGGAGCTCGCTCGGACCGGCGGCGGCGCATCGGCTTCCGACCCACCATTGTTGCCTCCTCGTCGATGAGCCGCTGTGTGGTGCGCTGCAGGAGGCCGTCGGTTTACGGGTTTCGTAGAGGCTGCCAGGTGGACCCTCTCCCGATAGGATAAGGGCTCTAAACTTTTTTGTGTGTGTGTGTAAAGCCCCTTAAACAACCATGATGATTTTCTCAATTTCAAATTGTGCTGCATAGTTTGAGCAGCGGAGTTCATAGTAACATATCTCAACCATGAATTTGGCACAATATGTCTACGACTTATTTGAGTGCATAGAGGGTAGGAACTTTGACATATAAACGAAAAAAAAGGCACAAGTTTCTATTGATTCTTTTTTTTTCAGGAAATTATTGAACAATTGATGGATTTTTTCCTTTTGAAACGAAGAAATGTATTTCAACATTCCATTCTTACACCTAATTATTATGCAGACACATAACGCTTTTACTGCCACGAGCAAAGGACGCAAGGCCTTCCAGCTTCTACCCCTCGATCTTCGCTTTGCCGTTCTTCTCCTCGATGGGCGCGACGCCTTTCTTGGTCCCAAACTTCCCCTAAACCCCTCTGATTTCTCGCCCCAGATCATGCCGGCGATCTTCCGGCAGCCAAGGTCCAGGTACCCCCTGACCTTGAGCAAATTGACGGCGACCAGCTCCCTGACGAAGCTCGCCAGTATCTCCTCGTCCGACGAGCACACGGCGGCGTGCCCCTTGCAGTACCAACGGACCTTCTCAATGGCCCTTGCGGCGACATTAGTGGGCAGCGGGACGTCATCTTCCGTCGTCTGGAGGTACGGCGTCAAGGAAACTGAAGCCTTCGGCAATGTTACTTCGACGAGCGCCATGTCCAAGCTGATCAACGTGACCTTTTTCTGTCCGCCCCGTAGCTTTTGTATCTATCAACGCCGCTGCCATCGGAATCTCTGGGACGATGCTCGGTCGTTTTTAAGGTCGTCGGATTCGGTGGGCCACCGATTACTCTTCCTATTGGACCGCCGAATCGAACTGGACTCTCAGCCCGGGATAGGACCCGGCCCGTGTACTGAACCTGCTAGCTGGTCTAGGTTCAGTACCGAGCTCCAACAATTGATAACCAATAATGCTGCTGCGGAAGCTGCAGGGATCTGAAATTAAGTTGATTCACTCCCGCAGCAGTTTTCAACCCTAGTCTCAGCAATATTTTGCGCCATGTTCATACATCCATTATCATTTCAGTAAGATGACTCTAAATACAACTAAAGTGTGTTACTCGGGCTTGAGAAATCTCCTGAACATATTCAGCAGGTGCAATTTACAACTGCAGAATGTCAATAGAATATTCGACTAAGCAGTAAGCATACATGATCTTCAAAGTTTCATTTGAAACCCCTTGGGTGGAAGGGCACAACCAAAAAATTATGATAATAGCTGTATAAGAATAAGCTCTAACATCTGACGCAGAATTTGTTCCCTTGCAAGCCAGATTCCAAATTTTAGGTGAAGATTCATTTTTTTCTGGTTATGGACTTATGGTTACAACATCCAATCCAAACGAATCATGGCCCTCAACCATACTACAAAAAATACATAGTAGATGCCATTCCTCCCCTCGAGTATATTACAAGGTAGTTCCCAAGCAAATTGTTGATAACGCACATAAGGAATGTGGGAGATCTTTGCTTCCTTCACAAATTGTTTTGATCTCCACAAAGACCATCAGAATAAGCATCTGGGCATTATATAATACACATTTGAAAACTTGACAAAACCAAAGCCCCAACTGTGTTGTGATACAATACAGGCAGTGGCAGCATATGTCCTTCAGGCCTTGATACAGCACTGGAAGTAGCTCAGGAACCTCTTGCCTCCCTGCACCAATCATTCCAGGTCAGTAACTATTAACCCCAAACATGTATCATTGTTACATAATATGTGAGGTGCATAGTAAAATAAAAGTCCATTATGCCCTGGAGCTACAGTCATTTAGTATGTGACAGCAATCAAATTGTGATTTTGAAATCCATTTGTCTACCGGCGAAGTTTCTGACTTATGAACACAATAAGTCTCATAGGCAACTAATTTCTCCATTCATATGCAACAGAGCAAGGCAATGATAAAGTTGTAAAAAGATGGCAAGGTTGTTGATAAGGTAGTCCTTAGATTCTTCAACCATATCTTTCATTTCTTTACAGCTATCGCCAGAGAAGGCGCTTATCCCATAACTGACTCAACTAAAATTAGTTCTTTCTTAAGATTCCCTACATGATTAGACGTCCTATGAACCGTGAAATAATTAATATGAGCATATCCTTCTAAAGGCATATAGATATGGAGAATATGACAAAGAAACTAAAAGGTTTTCTGTGCCAATCGGTTAGAACAAATCATTAATTCATAAAGGTATTTGCCAACCCACCTTTAGTTGTTGACCCAACTGCATTGCTACTTCAGTTACAAGACAAGCACATTTTAGATGTGAGCAGCCATATGATTGCCATGCGTTACTTAATGGTGTATCGATTGAACTGTTCAATGTATATCAGTCTAATTTGAGAGGGAGTTCTTCACCATTTCCCATGAAAAAGGCAGTTCTCTCACCATTCAAGTCAAATCCTATGCACCCCGTATATAAAATAAAATAAAAACGTTTCAAAATTTGATGCATGCTGTTCTTATGTCTATTACACTCAAAACTTGCAGAATGGCTCTAAGATAATACAAGCACAGGTCTAGAGGAAAACATGTTTCCTAAGACATTAGCAGGTAATACTTCCAATTCCCATATACTGCTGACAACTACTTGCCAAGTTGCCATGCAAGTTACTGTCCTCCATTGAAAATGCTACTACGTTTCACCGTCCACGGTAAACAATCCATGCTTTGGAAAACGAGTTTGACCCAGAAAAACATTATGACCCACGCGGCTACTGTTTGCAAACGCGTAGCACTACAATCTTGGAAGTCTATTTTACGGCTATAGAAAAGAGCTTTTACAGATGAGGTGCTCCCTCAGTGCCAAGTGAAGCGGTGATGAGTTGCTATGCAAATGTATGATTTTAGATGTGGTAGTACGCTAGTAGTATTGTTTTTGCAGTACATTCCAAGAACTGGTTTTGCCACTTGTTAGTTTTTTACTCCACTCCCCAATTTCAATTTGATTCGCCCGTACTTGTTTATTTAAAGTTTGTTTGTGCTTAGTACTCCTGTCACATGCAAGATAGAAAGTTCAAATCTCTACTGTCTCATGAATCTACTCGTCGGATAAAGGGATGAAAACAAAACTGCTGCTTACTGTCGGGGGATTGTCATGCGAGCGGCGGCGGTCGTCCACCGGGCGGCCGAGCGTGGTCGGTGCCTTGGCCTGCGGCTGGCTCCGCTGCTGGGCCGCGGCGAGGTCTTCGTCGCCGCCGAGGCTGGCGCGGGAGAGCTCCTTCTTGTTCTGCTTGCGCATCTCGCGGATCTTGGAGAAGTCCATGGAGTAGTCCGGCAGCGCGCCGTTCTTCATGTCCCAGTCCCCGAACGCCGGCACCGTCATCCACCCGTTGGCGCCCGCCGCGTCATGGCCTCCCCGCTGCTGCACACGCAAACGCGCAGTGAGATCGTCAGAATGAATTTCATGGGCGGATCGCGAGAGGATTCAGCAGATGGACGGACTCCTACTCCTCAAGCAAGAAGGAAGGATTTGTTTGTTCATGGGAAAGAGATGACTTCTTCAGAGGGATTGAAATCGCCATTACCTGCTTCATGTTCTCCATGAAAGATCTTCTCTCGCTCGCTGTCCTTGGCTTTAGCGAGTTCCTGTCCTCTTGCGCTGCCTCCGAAGCTGTGGAGCAAATTCGGCAGTCACGCAGGAACAGTGTTGGACTTGTCTTTGAGAGGCACAGCAGAGTGTCGTTGAGGAGAGGATGAAGAGACGTAGAGCTGCGGATTATATAGGCTGACACGGCGAAAAAGAAATCCCGATCCCAGCTGGTATCCGCTAACAGTGGGTGCCCACTGCAGACTTAGCCGCTAATCCTCCTGCTAATTCCTGCACCGAGATGCTCTACCCGATGTGCACCACGCGTCTGAAGAGGCGGCCACAGCTGGTGACGGGTGTGGCGTATGGATCTCTGACCCGGGCCCACCGAACCCGTGACTCAGCTGACCGTAGCTTCACACGGGTTTGTTGTTGCGTTCGCGAGCTGAGAGGCCGGACTGCCTTTCCGGGAGCAAAGGATGGTGATTGGTCGGCAAGGAAAAATCCGCGGCTCCGTGTGTCCAGCTCAGTGGCTCAGTGCAGTTTGCATCCTGGAACGGGGATGCAAGAAAATTCAGTGGATCACCGGGCACGAAGAATGCCCGCCTTGCTAATTGGAGGCGACAGCGAGTCCGTCTTTCCATCACACACACCGCGGTTGCAACTCGCAAGGAAACGGAAGCAGAGCATGTGCCCTGTCCCGCGCCCACTGTCCTGCAAGGATTCAGGCTCATGCAGTTTTCCCAAAAATTGTTGGCCAGAATTGGTTTCGATAAAAGGCTCTGTTCGTTTCTACCTACAAAATTTAAGCATGTCACATCAAAGAGAATTTTATTATTTATGAATATTTCGATCAATTTAATGACAAAATCCTATTGACAGATTGATCTTAATTTTCGAGATGAATCTAATAAGTTTAATTAATTGATGTTTTGCTAAAGTGATGCTACAGTAACCATCTTCTAATCATGAATTAATTAACCTCATTAGATTCGCGCTCAGAATTAGTCTAGGAACCTGTAATTTATTTTATAATTAAACTTTATTTAATACTGCTAAGATTTTTTATATAACAGCTATAAAAGTTAGGTCTGAAGAAACGAACACACGCTAAATTATTTTTTATTTAAACGAAATCTCGACGAGTTGTTAGCTACAGAGAGCACAGCGACGCATGGGTTTTAGAGTTTCAGACAGCTGCCAGAGTTCTGAAAGCAACACCGGCTGTGTTGGTGCCAACTGCCAGTGTTCCATCATGAGTTCATTCATGATAGCGTTGGCGGCTGGACGCGTTGGCAACCTGTCACGGAAGGATTTTCGATGGCCTTAATTCCCCTGATAGTCATGAGAAATATTCTACTAGACTCGTCATGCAAGAGCGATGGACATCTGTGATGGAAGCATTTAGGGTTTAGTTCGTCTTTCTGATGGATGCACCTACACTTTACAGTTAAGATGGGATTTTGTAATTTCGTTGGTTGGGAGTAGGAGATGCCCTGAGGACACCAAAATGTTCTGGTGAGTAGAATATGTTAGCTCTTTTAATTCTTGGTCTACCTTACATCACTACGTGTTCCGTGAGCTCTTTGCCATAATGTTTTTTTTCCTTTGTAGTACAAGAGTTCACGGTTGGGCAAGGAACTGCTACAAAACCAAATTAGCTACTCCTACTCATCATGACCAGACTGAACAGGGGCGAAGCTATGTTGTACTATCGGGGTCAGCGGACCCCGACGACCTCCGGCCAAATCAGTGTAAAATCATAGTTAATCAATGCAAATTAAGCTACCAGACTCCATCACCGAAGGGTACGGACCCCGGCGAGTTCCGGCTCTGGCTTCGCCGCTGAGACTGAAGCTGTGCTTCAACCTGTCTGATGGTTGGAGAACCATTACGGATGGTAACAAGCATTCTTTTCTCCTGCACTCTACTTTGGTTGGTACCAACGATAGCTTCTGATTATGATGCCTTCTAAAAGCTAAACATTAGTGAAGTTTATGCTTGGGCCTGATGTATGTGACCTCTAAGGATCATCTGGCCCAGTCTCTCCAGGCAAGTAGTGCTAGGTGTGGAATGAAGACGAGTTACAAGTAAAAGTACGGCGGCTTTTGCTGAAAATTTATCCAGATGACACAATCAATCATTGGACACAAGTACCAGTCCAATTCTTCTACCTCCTTATAGTTAAACAACCGGAGTATAAAATGAGGCGATTTCTGAAGATTGACAACAAAACAAGAACTCAATCAGGGGTTATATTCGCTGACATTTTCTTGCCAGACCTTCAATACCATTTCTGAAATGTTTATGAACAGATAAGGATGATTCGATGGCAATACATAACTGAAATGTCTGGACCCTTGTGCGTACACCACAATATGTTGTCTGCACCTGCAAGTAACGATCTCTCTTTAGAGTTAATCAGGCTCATAATCACGCCGCGACGCACTACTTTTTCTGGTTGTCCGGTAGTCAACTGTTGCATCACCAGCCGCTGCAAGAAATGGTCAAGGGGTTTGAGTTGGTGGACGTCATGTTCAGACAACAGCTGATAGCATATTGTATACAGCTCGTGACCAAATTACGTGTTCATCGTACCGGGCCCCGTGAAAATGACAGGAACCAAATTCCATTCCTTCAAAACACGGTTGCACGGTTGCTGATCAGGTCGCAATGTTTGATAAGGTCTCCATCCCCGCGTGGCAAACACGGTTGCACGGACGATGGGACAAACCGTGCGACAGAGAAAGAAAGAGTCAAAATGGGAGCTGTTCGACACGCTTCAGAGAGTTGAGGTCTTCAGAGGAGGACGAACCAAAGGACTGAAAAATGATCAGAAATGGCTGTCAGCCATGTTTATATTTGTTCATTCAGTATTCCCCCAAACGGTAGTATATCATTGTAACAGATGATCTTCAGTATGCACATTAGCAAAAGAAGAACAAAAGAAAATACTGAAAAAAGAATCGATCAAGAAATCAGCAGCCGGCCGTAGAGCGCCGGCTGGGCTGGCAGGAAGAAGAAAGAATCATGCGTCCTGGGCGTAGAACTCGATGATCTCCTTGAGGTCGAGCTGCAGGAGCTGCGAGAGGGAGCGGCCGTCGCAGGCGAGCCAGAGGATGTGCTCGAACAGGATGGCGTCCACGTCGACGAAGATGGCCCTGCCCCGCCGCTCCTCCTTGCGCGCCACCGTCTCCAGGAGCACGCGGAACGGGTACGAGTCCAGCACCGGCTGGTCCACCGCGAACACCCGCCGCTCCTTCCCGACCACCACCGTCACCGTCGTCGCCGGCGACGGCCCCACCGCGGCCTCTTCGTCGGCGGCGTCGAGGGAGCGGTAGCCGATGCGGGAGTGCGTGGTCGACGGCCACCGGAGGAAGACGCAGCAGCCGGCCATGGCGAGGCTCTGTTTTCTTGGCCTGAGACTCTGCTTCTCGCTGCCGTTTCTTCCTTGTGGAATGAATATTCTTCAGCCTTTTGTGAGAACGTTCTTCGTGCTTGTGGGGAAGCGAGCTCGTTTATATGGAGAAGTTGAGCGAACCGTTGGAGAGTGTTTGTAGAGCAGGGCCTGGAGCTTTTGGAAATCCCTCCGTGGGGTTGACGGGTTAAGACACACTAGTTTCGAGGCTTTATGTGGTTATAGGAGAAAGCAAGAGGGTTTCCATGTAAAACATTCAGTCCATCGGATGCTAGCTTTGTCTCGGGATAGCCGTTGGACCTGGCCCAGTGCCCAGGCAGCATGAGATCACGGAGAGGGACAGACCGCGTTTCCGTGGACCACGTCTCTGTGTCCGCCACACTGTTTTATTTTTAAATCTTTCGGCCACCCTGGTTCATCTAATTTAGAGTTTTTCTATTTACTTTTTCTTCATCCAGTCCCGTATGTGACTTGGCCCGTTTTTACCTTCAGCAATCACCAACCAACTTATCGAAGCCGAGTACTAAGTGTGCGAAGATGCGGTCATGCAGCAGCCTGTAGCGAAACAAATAGAGATGGTGCCTCTCTTCCACCGCACCGAGCAGAGTTTGTTATTCTTCACAGCACAAGATTTCTCGTGGAATTTCTTGTACTATATGCTCGGTCGTAACCTCGTTTCGGTGCAGCCGAGCAAGCAGCGGGTGACAAAGTCGGTGACAGAGCACAGAGAGGGGCGAGCAACGCGATGCGGTGACAGGACACCGCCATGTCGTTGGTTTGCGGTTAATGCCGCAGTGAGAACGGAGGAGTAAGAGAAAATCAAGGCCCTATTTTCAGATTTAGGAGCTTGAAAAAAAATCCGGACATGCAAAGTTTGGTGTCAACTCTAGCAGGAGCATGAAAATAGAGTCCCTACTTTTCTGCTACCTACGTGGGACCCACACGCCGAGGTTCGGGCCAAGCCGCACGCCGGATCCGGGCGCCGCACGGCCCGGTCGCCGTCGCCGTCGCCGAGGCCACCAGCAAGCCGAATGAGGCAGAGGAGGGGCGCGGCGACGGCGCCGGTCGCCGCGCGCGGCGCGCGGCCTGCGGGGCCTTGAGGAGAGGAGGGGTCGCCGGCGCGGCGCGCAGCCTGCGAGGCCGGGAGGAGAGGAGGGGTCGCCGGTGCGACGCGCGGCTGCGGAGCCGGGAGGAGAAGGGTCGCCGTCGCAGCGGGGCCGGGAGGAGAGGAGGGGCGGCACCGGCCGACGTGGGAGGATGGGGCGGCGCACGGCGGAGGGAGGAAGGAGGGCGCGCGCGGCCGGAGGGAGAGGCGGTGGCGCTCCTAGGCGGCGGCGCAGCGCGACCGGAGTGGAAGGAGACGCGGCGGTGCGGTGCGACCGGAGTAGGGGAGGCGGCGGCGCGGCCGGCTGGCCGGGTGGGAGGCGGCGGCGCGGCCTAGCCGGCGCCTGCGCGCAGCGGGAGGAAGGGAGGAGAGGAGATAGGAAAAGAAAAGAGAGGAGAGAGAGAAAAGAAAGGAAAAAAAGAAAAAGAAATGAAAAGTGGTGGGGTCCACGTTTGGGAGGCTGAGTTGGAGGCCCTAGGAATAGGGTCTTGGACCACGAAATGAGATGACATGAAAAATAGGAGACCAAATAAGGTCCTGCTTGGAGTGAAATTTTTGTCCAAAGCCTCAATCTAGAGTAGAGGCACTGACTAAGGACCTTGCTGGAGATGTTCTAATAAGTTAAATGGTCAGGTTGTTTGGGTGCCATGATGTTCCGACCCATGGTTAAAGTTTCGAGGCGACGGCTAGCCTGACGGCAGGAGGTGCCACAGCGGTGTGGCGAGACACAGTTGGAGAGCGACGGGCAGGGCTAGTGATGGGAGAGAGCCGGAGGCGGAAGAAGCACAGTGTGGCTAACCGTAAGTTTGTTTCGGAACGGTGGTCGACCGTAAATTAGAAGGGGCCGATTTCTCCCCGGCAACCGCCGCGTATCCGAGGCGAGCTGTCCACTAGCTTTTCCACGCTCTACGCGTTGGCGGTGATGCGCGGGGAACACGTCGTGGTGGGGAGCGGAAACGGAAACTTCGCGCGTGCCACTCACTGCCATCGAAAAAAAAACGGAACGAAATCTGGTGGACATCAAGCGTGCACGACTTGCTACCGTGATAAGATTTCGGTTTGACTTTCTGTGACACCAGGCTGCATGGGCCGCACAACGAACAGTTCAGCTCAGAGTGGCACAGCCCAGCCTTGCAAACTTTTCTTATGTTGGCTTTCGGCCCTAATAACGGATCGCTGCCTTGTGGATTTGTGGTCCAACAAGATAGGCCTCCATGCAAGGCCCACCTATGTAACCGCGCGTACTAAGGCCCAGGCAAGGGCTAATCTCAATTCTCAAGCGCCGAATACCAAGGACGAGAATCATCAGAAAAAAAAGGAAGAGAGACAAAACAATAGGAGAGCAGAGTCATCCCAATGGCAGTCTCCTCTCACCCGGCGCCGGGGGCTGCCGAATCCCTAGCTTGCTTCCGTGTACCTCTCCCTGCTCCCCGAACAGCAGGTACCTCGAACCCTCACTTCCGCGTCGTTTTGAGTTTCTTCGTACTAGAATCAATAGAATCCTTCCGATCGGTTCCGTGAATTCGAGCTCCATTTTGGGAAGTCAGTGTGGGTGTGGCTAATTGTGTTCCACCAGCTCTTGATTTCATAGTTTCGCGGTTAATTGTAGGATACAGAGGGCTGTTGATTTCCAGCTGCAGCAATCGTGAATTTCTCCTTCCAATGCAGCTTTAGCGTCGGCCTCATCGCGTCTACCTTCCATCAAGATGTGCGCTGCCGCTGCAGCAGCGCCGGTGGAGCTGAAGAAGACCGTCTGGGTGTGGACCGAGAACAGGCAGGTGATGACGGCGGCCGTGGAGAGGGGGTGGAGCACTTTCCTCTTCGGATCCAAAGACCTCGGCAAGGATTGGTCATGTGAGAACAATGCTTTCCCTTCTTTCAGCCAGCCACAACTAACCAGATGATATATCTTCGATAGCCTGAAGCCCAATGAATTATGGTTCATATGCGTATCCACTTTATCACTTTTCAATAAGAAAAGGTTTTGCCCCTTATTCAGCATGGTTTTAGATTCTCTACTTACAGTTTCTAACCCACCAACACCAATCCCTTGTAGTTTGACAGTCATGTGTCTGTTGATATGCTTGACCAAGCATGCTGACTTGTTGTTAGATTCTGATGATTCATTACTCAATGTGCTCATTTGATTTCCAGCAACTGCTCGCATCAATCCTCTCTTTATTGATGGACTGGATATTGTCGACGGTGAGCATAAAAAAGTAGCTGCAATTTCGCAAGTTTCTTCACCCAGAGAGCTTGAACTCGTCCAACCAGACAATATTGAAGCAGAGAACATTGTGATAGACTTTCGAGGTGGTTGGCAGGTAAAGACAGTTGAACAAGCACTTACACTTCTTCTTCTTTTCTCTTATATTGTCCCAAAATATTGAAATTATTTCATAATTTTGATTTATTTTTAGCACATAAATGCATATTGAGTTAGATTGTCACGTTTTGAGTTTTTTTTTCTAGGTCATTTATTCTGTTTCATCAAGAACATGCAATTACTATGTGTATGCACATTGCACACGTATGCTTTAGAAATTATCTGTGCCATCTGCTTGGTTGTTTACTTTTCTGAAAAGTGACTCTCCGTATCCAATAGAGGTATTCAGTGGTATGTATTTTCCAATTTCATAGGTTATACCTGCAGAAAATATTGTTGCTGCATTTCAAGGATATAGAGGAGCTGTATTGGCTGTTTCGACAAACTCAACAGAGGCTCAAGTTTTCCTTGAGGTAATTTATCTGGAGATTTCAATGCATAGCAACATGTCTTTTTTTTGTCGACCTATAGCACCATGTCTCGCATACAATGATATTTGTATTAGGTATTCTTGTAAAGTCTACTTTCTGAGTTTTTCATTTTTCATCTTTCTTCCACTTATTTATGTAGGCCTTGGAGCAAGGGCTTGATGGAGTTGTACTTAAAGTAGACGACATGGATGACATTGTCAAACTCAAGGTATATAATCATCCTGTAGCATTGTATACCATATCATCGCTGTTTCTGGTCAAAATTAATTTCATATATACATATATTTTTACAATAGGCTGCATCTTATCACTGCTTTTTTTATATCCGATTCTACTATTTACCAGACATTTTCCTCTTCCCCTTTATTGACTCAGGATTATTTTGACAGAAGGAACGAAGCAAAGAGTCAATTGTCATTGACAAAGGCTACCGTATCAAAAGTTGAAGTTGTTGGTATGGGTGACCGTGTTTGTGTGGATCTTTGCAGTATGATGCGACCTGGTGAAGGCCTTCTGGTTTGTGTATATCAATCGTTTTTTATATTCGATACACATGGATAGAATATTGTAGAATTGTTAGCAGTACAATGGATTACCATTCCACCTTACTAACTTTGTATTGATACATGGCATTTTTCCGATACCTCCACACTAGCATACAAGCAGACCCATCTTTACATGGATCTTGTTTTTAGGTTGGATCTTATGCCAGAGGAATGTTCCTTGTTCATTCAGAATGCTTGGAGACGAACTACATTGCCAGCAGACCTTTCAGAGTAAATGCAGTAAGTTTAAAACAAATTAAATGGCAGCACGCTACTGTAGGTATTGTAATATTTGCAACACAACAAAGACCTCTGTAACTTCATTCTTTTCTGTTTTTAGGGGCCTGTACATGCATACGTAACTGTTCCTGGGGGTAAAACTAGCTACCTCTCAGAGCTGCAATCAGGAAAGGAAGTCTTGGTGGTCGATCAAAATGGCCTATGGCGTACTGCAATTGTGGGTCGTGTAAAGATTGAATCAAGACCGCTCATCCTTGTAGAAGCAAAGGTAAATAAAACCTGTCTTCAAAATTGCCAAAATATAAAGTATATATTCATTCCAAATGCCAATTTCACGTTATTATTGACTTGCTGCAGGAGAACTCTGGAGATGATACATACAGCATATTCCTTCAAAATGCAGAGACAGTTGCACTTATCACTCCTGGCAGCGGTAAATCCCTTTTAGCGCCAATTTGACTGAATACTTGATTATAGATTTTTGCTTTATCAGTTATCTTTCCTTCGCATTTACCTAGTGGAATCTGTTTCAATCAACTTGTCACCTGCCCTGTATTATTGCCTGATACAGGATCTAGTGGAAGAACAGCAATTCCTGTGACTTCGCTGAAGGTTGGTGATGAAATTTTGGTACGGAAACAGGGTGGCGCCCGTCACACTGGGATAGAAATTCAGGAGTTCATTGTTGAGAAATGAAAATAGAAACGCTGAAATGCAGCAGTTCACTTTTTTTCCGATGGATTTTTTTGGGGTAAAGTATCGAAACTTGTGAGTTATGAATACTTTCTTTTTTGCCAGGAATAAAGATATGGATTATAAACGCCCAATCCAAGTCAAATGCACAGGTTAACTTATGCCATGTCAGCAGATGAATTTAAGTGCAAGACATGCTAATACTGAGCACCGATTAAACTGCTGGTAAGATAATCTATCTTATGATGGATGACACTGCCATATTCCCGTGAAAGACATGGTCATGATTTGTGAAACATCAGTAAGAACAAAAGATTACACTGCTCGCTTGCTGAAACCAAAAAAGTATAAACAACCTAAAGGTACACGGCCTCTCGTAAGCTCCCTACCTTCTAGTGCACTCGGGCGGTCCGATATCCCGACAACGGGGATGCTGCTCCAAGTGAGCGTCGAGGTGAAGGTTGGACTCTCAAAGGCGATCTCGGGACAGTCTGTGACGCCCTCCGTATGTCGACCTGTGGTGACGCTGAAGCTGAACTATGTTTGGAATCTTGGAGCTGCTCCAGCTCTTCCAAGACCTGAGACATCCGAGGACGCAACTTTGCGTCACTGCAGATGCATTGCAAGGCAATGTTTGCGATGGCGTGTGCACCCTTCTTTGGATACTGTCCTCCAAGCTTTGTGTCCATGATGCGGTAGAGCCTGCGCTTGTCACCTAAGTGGGGCTTGGCCCAGTCAACTAGGTTTTGCTCTATGCCTGGCTTTGATTTGTCCACTGCCCTTCTTCCCGTGAGCAGTTCAAGTAACACCACCCCAAAGCTGTACACATCTGCCTTTGCAGAGAGTCGACCTGCAAAATTTCAAGCAACATGAGAATGGATGCATCCAGAAACAACCAAGTCTGTAGACATCTGCCTTTGCAGAGAGTCGACCTGCAAAATTTCAAGCAACATGAGAATGAATGCATCCAGAAACAACCAAGTTCCTTATTTCTATTCTGTATAGTCTTTTAATTCATAATTATATGGCACAAGTAGTGCCTTATTATCTCTATGCTCAATTACTCTTTTAATCAAGGAATTATATGCCATGTGTAGTGCCTAGTAGGAAACAAAGCTATGCAGTAGGAGGGCCTGGTACTGACACCTCCAATTTAAAACTAGCCCTAAAAACTATAGCCATATGCTATGCTGATGAACTTTATAGCCCAGAAGTAGGGGAAAAAAAACTTCACGACCCCCTTTTCTTTCATAATTTCGTAATTTGGTTCAGAGAAAAAATAGTGCACCTGTTGCGATATATTCTGGAGCTGCATACCCATGTGTGCCCATGACTTGTGTGGATACATGAGTTCTGTCCCCAGTCGGGCCCGCTTTTGCCAATCCAAAATCTGAAAGTTTGGCGTTGAATTCCTGCATTAAAACCAGGGAAAGTAGGATACAAAGGTCATTTAACTAGACAAAAATATCCATGAGATTCAATGGTACCATATATAAACCATACCGAATCGAGGAGAATGTTTGATGCCTTAAAATCACGGTATATAACTTGGTTTTCAGCATCGTGTAAAAATGACAAACCCCTAGCAGCTCCAATAGCAACTTTGAGCCTTATTGCCCATGACAAAGGATCAGCACCTCCTAATGTCGAGAAAATATTACATTAAGAATTGCCAGAGTAAGATATAAGCAATGGGTGTCTGTGCAAGCATATATGTAGAGATGAAATACATACTTCTGAAAAGATGATTCTCTAAACTTCCTTTGGGCATAAACTCATACACCAAAAGTCGATTATCACCATCTGAGCAATAACCAATAAGCTTAACAAGGTTCTTGTGATGAAGTTGGCCAAGGTAATCAACCTCTGTCTGTAGCAGGGAAAAACAAATAAGAGACCACGATAAATATCCAAGGATAAAAATGTGCAAAAGAGTGATGAACCTACCAGCCATTCCTTGTGTCCTTGAAAACCTTCTGGTTTAAGTTTCTTAACAGCAACAACCATACCACTTCCCGGTCTTGAAGGAGCAAGAGTGTGTTCATCAATCCAACCTTTGTAAACATGACCAAATCCACCTTCACCAAGTAGACTGTCCGGTCGAAAGTTCTTGGTTGCATTTTTTAGATCACCAAACGTGAATGCCTTCAGATTAGAAGATGACAAGATTTCACCCTCTGTTCGGGGAGTAGGGAGCTCACTACGATCTTTCATAGATGGAGCAGTCAATGTTGAACGACTCGAGTTGGTCTTAATCGTGGACGGGATAGACGATAAGCTTGTCTTGCTGGTCATTTTTGACGGGTCTGATCTCTCAAAACAAGCAAAGGGAAACATGTATAAGAACACCTTGGTATCAAGAACAATTAATGATTTTGAAGATGTATGTCAAACTATTTTATGCCAAAACTACAACCAAACAAGTTTATGGTTCTTATAGAAACTTCTAGCATGTCAAAATTAACAGCACCAACAGCCAAGGTTTATCAGAAATAGAAGTACCTTAGTATCGGTTGCTCTACCAATTTTCTGAAATTATGGCATATAAAGGAGAAAACATGTTCAACAAATGTCCCACTTAATCTACAGTGACCCCTCTTCCTTTTTCTCACGTTAATCGCAAAATCTACACAATGTGTTAATACTCCTGTTTGTGATCACCCTCATTGACAAAATTAGGACATATCACATAATAGATAATAGGACTGCATAACATTGCTAGTCACAGGATACTATTTTGTTATGTGGTTGTACTAAGCATCAGTTGAATACTCCATATAGAATTGGTCACGAGGTTCCTGATTTACTATCTTTATTCGTCCGTGCCATTCATAGATTAAATGGTCAGGTTTAGTTGGCACTTCTACGGTGCTGTATAAAGATCCCTGGCTATAAGTAGATACAAAGCTTCAGGTTGCCTTTAGATCTCATCTCTATGTCATTCTACAGAAGGAATTGAAAGAGGAACAGAACAAGAAACTAGACTAAAAATAACTGTAGTACCTAAAAAGTTGTATTGTACTAAAGGGTAAGCTCATTTAAGCACCCATACCATCCAGAGCTGTAATAAACTGACAAAAATACAGAGGGGAAAAGGAATAAGAAAGAGGCCAAGGGACTCACAGGCAGCATTGTTCATACTGTGATCCACCCGAGCCGTGGTGTCCATGCAATTCCCCATCTTTCTGCTGGACCAATGCAACCACCACCCAACAACTGTGCTCTGCGCAAGCAAAGAACTCCGTAGGGTCACGATTCCCAGCTAGATCAGTTGAATCCACTTCTTAAAAATCAGAGCTGAGCTGCAGCAGCAGGCCTCTCTTAGTTCCAAGCACGGGATGGCCAGTAATGCAAGGAATCAGCAGGAACAGCAGCCTTAAGCGAGCCAAGATTCGCCAAGAAGGCAAGCACGACAGAGCAACCAGCCTCAAAACTGCAAAGTTTGCAAGGTCCCTATGGAGTTTGTCCACTAATTGACGAAAATCCGCAAGGCGGTTGCCACGGTGCCAAGAAACAAGAGGGCAAGAGCAAGTCGTCTGCCCCTAGCATCCTACAAGTCAACCGAAATCTCCACGCCCAACCAGCTCAGCTCCTCCGAAATGACCAACCGAGAGCGCCAATAAAAACACCAACCTTTTTCACGGGAAAAGCAAGAAATCCGCACGTAGGCAGGAGCAGCCAAGATACGAGCTCCGCCGCCGCAGCTGGTGTCCGAGCTCACACCTCGAGTCAACTCGAGCACGCCGCCACAGGCTCACCGGGAACCGCACGGGGAGGTCGATCGGGTGGCGCGCGAAGATGCGCAAGCGCTAATTCACTTGACCTTGGACTGGGCGGAGGCGAGGAGAGGTGGAGCAAGCAAAGCGGCGGAACGGAAGCGGCCAGCCCGCCACCGACCGTACGGAGCTCAGGTGGTGAGGTGGTGTGGAAGCTGCAAATGGTGCGGTGGCCGCTTTCTCTTCCGCCTTTTCCCTCCCTCTTCTCTTGTGTACTGCATTCTGTCCCAGAGATTTACATATATACCCCTGTGCGGACACGGTCGTTGATCCCCTGGCTCCCTGCGCATATGCTGCTTTTGCTAGGTGCACAGAAGTTGCAGGATATCTAAATTTATATATATATTTTTTTCGAACTTTACCAAGGCAAGAGATGTAAAATTTGGGGTACAAATTTCAACTCAAAATGAACTTGATCCAAAGTACAGTGCATGAAAGAAAGACGAGTGACAAGTTGGGAGTTAACGTGAGAAGAGAGTCTCAACTCTCATAAGCACACAAATTGCTTGCGAGAGGGGGAAACCGGAAAAGTATCCTCCACGTTTAGCAAGAATAGTTGAAATACGTACGAGATGGTTTCTCCTTCAAAAACCAGATTTAAAAACAAGTAACGAGACTCAACTGTTCGTATTCCTCTCCAGCCTGGAGACCTTGGGAATTTATCTATGAACTCAACCTTATCGTCCTGCCTTTTCAAAACGCATCAAAAGAACATGAGAATCCAATCCATCTCATTTTGTCATTTTCCTTTGTTGTCCTACTTTGCTTATCTCACACCCGTGCCTCATGAACTTCGTCAAGGCCTAGATGCATGCACCATCTCGCGTCATTCGCAAGAGTCACGCAGACGCAGACACAGCGGCGAGATGTAAACGTGTTTATTTGCCATGGTTAGATGGTAAACGTGTTTATTAGGGGCAGCATTGCATCTTTTCATTAGTCCTAAGTATCTGTCTCCAGGTTTCTTTATATGATTATATCATTCAGTCGTCGGTATCAGGTTGGATGATGCGAAAGACATATATTTAGTCTGCGTCATCTTCTGATGTTTAATTTAGTTTCAGAAACATCATCTTACTATGTCAATTAACTATGCACCATCTTGCTATTAATCAATAATACATTAAAAAATGAACTGCGGAAACATCATACCGTCATAAGATTAGACTATTAGTGCACAGTTCCTTATAATAATTAAAAAATAGACAGACCATTTGTTTCTCTCGATCCCTGACAGTGACATAGTCAATGCACAACGATACTACAAAATGCTAATCTAAACACAATACCAGTGTCTTTTTAGAAAGAAAATATACACGATGTCAAGGCGTTTACACTTGAAATAATGCACCATACTGGTTAACTTAGTGGCATACACGATCACTCTTCTTAAACATCAAGATCTTCTTCATTGTTTATTTGTTGAGTGTTGACTGGACGTTCACACTGGTGGGCCTCACGGTGACTTTCTTTGTCGTAGCAGCCTCGGTTTTCACGGATCCATGGCATGTGTACACTGATGATTATGGTACTGCCTGAGCATGTGATGAGCAAACTCTTTGTAAGTTATCCATTATCTAAAAAAAATGTGATGAGCAAGAACCAAACCAAGGATGGCATGATCACAAGATGCCCGGAAAAGCAGGGCAGCAACATTACAAACAAGATATCGCCGTAACCTTAAAACTTTCTGAACCCTGCAGCGAAGTGCCACCACTTAATTTGGTGGCTAACAATACTGTAATTACGCAGAGCTATGCAGGGTTGAGAAATAGTGTGGTCCAAATGAGCCTAGCTTGCACAAATTACCATTGAGCTGCATCCATAAACAGAACATCGTCCGAAGAGGAGAAAGGATTGCCTTTTTTGCCCCCAAGACCTAACTGCATGTGGACAAAAGAGATGTGGTCAATCAAGGCAGCCAGATCGTTGCCTTACCCTTTTCGTTTCCCTTTTGATCAGAGGATGATGACAGGATGACAGATCGGGACTGTTCCTTCGTGCCTTTCTCTAACACGGGATTTCTTTCCTTTAACCATGTAAAAGTACAGTAACTGTTCCATTGCCCATAACTGGCAAATACGACATGATCATGTCTACTCACGGGGAACAGCATGAAGCAAGTCCACTGTTATGCTCTGATGATCCGACTGTACGTGCCATACCCCACTGTTATGCTCTGATGATCCGACTGTACGTGTCATGCCCTATACGGCAGCCAAAAATTCAAAGTAATTGAATCCTCTTGTCTATCTAGTATACCAGTCAACTACGGAAAACGGTTGTGGATATTCCGCACGAGTGAAGAGGGAATAGAAAATTGGAGGATAACAAGAATTTCATGACGATCTAGAAGCTCAAGGCTGCAGAATAAAGGTTGCTAGCAGCTTGTCTTGCTAGAGTTTGACCTTCCTGATTCTCCCGCTGCTGCACGAAACAAAAACTGCTGCTAGGCCCTTGATTTTTGTTCAGACTCACACGGTGGATTCCTTTCAAGATTTTACGCTGCGATCAGCTTGTCAATGGAACGTCATCAGATCAGAGAGTTTGCCTTGTGGAACGTCATCAGTGGGGTCTGGGGTTAGGCAATGAGCACTACTGCTCCTCTCTTTGCAGTGAGGAGAGTACTGGATTGTGCGAGCTGGTACAAATAAACGGCACGCTCGAATTAAAGACGCTTTGCTCACCGAAATCCATCACAAAGGGAGCAACAAAAGATTAGCCAAAAGTGTTGTAGATATGCTAAAGAACTCACCATTTGCAAGCAATTAAATAATATTTGCGGCTGTCGAGCAAGCCAGCAAGGGAAGCGTTTCAAACCTCTCGACCTATCGCACTAATCTACGGCTGACATTCTAAATTATGGGCTCCGAACGGTCACTGAGCCGGCAAAGAGAGTGGGAGACGGGAAGAAAATGATGAAAGGAATCGAAGAAAGAAAGCGAGCTGCGCCACGGTGGTAGACCGGTCCACTACTACCGACCCAGCACTCCGTCAGTCCTGCACCGGAACGGCACCAATGATCTCAGGCATCTTTTGCTTTACCAAGAGAAGAAAGATCGCCACAAAAACACACACGTACGCAAGTGTTTAGTATTCTGAAAGCGGAATCCTCTTTTTCTCAAGGAGTAAAAGCCGAGGATCTTTGTTTCTTTAAGTTGCAAATTGTTGCGGGAATCGAGTGCCGCAGAAATAGTTTGTCCGTTTTCAATCGAGATGCCCGAGATGCCCTGCTCAGAAAAATATATGTGAAAACAATGTTTTCAATCGAGAGAACCAACCAAGTGTTCAATTCACGGTGAGATGGCCTGCTCTCTGATGCTTATCCGCAATGGGAAAAAAACGAGAGAGCGTGCCATGCCTCAAGTGAGCAACAACAGTCAATGCTAATGGTAGTTGGTGGCTACCATGAACATTAGAAATGAATGCACCAGCCGCCGGGTTGACTTGCAGATGAAAACGAACAAAACATTTTTGTGTTACGGAGGTGTGTCAGCGGCGGCGCCAAGCATGGGACCTGAAAGTCTCCAGTTGGTCCAGCCCCAACACCACAGTTGACGCGAAACATTGTTAATCAGTTGATCTGTCGCACGTTGCGTTGAGCGACACCGTCGTTATCTCGGTGACCGTGCGCAGAAGAAACTACTACGAAAGGTCAATTTGCATTTTTCAGCTCCCGATTGCTTTCAGATTACAACCGACGACGCAACTCCAGAACCAGGGGCATGGGCCACTGCTCTCGCACTGAAATTGGTTTGCGAACCATTGAATGCAAACAGAGACTAGTCAGTAATGGGCGTGTGCCTAGGCATATGGCATGCGGGCGCCTCCAGCAAGGTCGCCATCCCGGCCGGCAGGCGATGAGGTGAGGCGACGAAGGTGAAGACAGAGTCGCGTGGCGGCACAAGAGAATGCTCGGTGAATGCCCGCGGATCGATCGAGGGAACACGCAGGCAAGTTACAGCACGCCGCGCGAGTAGACAAGGCAGGGGCGGTGATGAATTGACGCTTTCCCCGTGACGGCGCGGTGACCACGGCGGTGGCGGACATGGCACAGCGGAGAGCGCGTCCAGGCCAGGGTGCGGTGGGAGGTTTCATTTACCGGAAAACGCACTGGACCCATCACAAGCCCAACTCGATTACTTCTGGCCCATTAGACCCATTCAGCGCCTCCTCTTGATGGCCGGATCGAGGAGGAAGGAGAGGACCAAGACGAGGGAGGAGCGTGCCCGTTCGATGGCGGAGAGTCCCAACTCCCAAGCGCGATGAACCCAGGTTCGAGTTGGTGAAGAAGAGATTCAAGGTGGATCCGTCGGGCAAAAGGAAGAAGGAGCTGGTGGTCACGTTGAGCCAGGAGACCCTCGACAAGATGACCCAAGAGCCGCCTCGCCAGCCCGCCTAGCGCCACGTCTTCATGGATTTACGATCCGTTGAGGTTCAAGAAAGGTATATTGCTCGAGATAAGGCTACTCGCGAAGCCCGCGAGAAGGTCCTCAAACAGTACAAGGAGCATGGGTATGGCGAGTTGATATCGGAGGTCAGTGACGACGAGGAGGAGTATTAGAAGTTTGCAGCTAGGGTGTTTTCCTTTGATTAATCAAGGATCGCTAGATAATTCTGTTGCTAGGTGTGTGGCCTCTCTGTGTGAGTCTGTGTTCCTTGATTAGTAAGAGTTTATTTCTTGTTCTAATAATGCCTGTCAGCTATATATGCAGATGCAATTACTGTCGTAAATAACCATCCAGTTCGTCAATCACGTTGGCAGTTATGTAAGTTATGGGATGATAGATAGCATGTTTGAATGTTTTTCGTTATGGGTTGCACTTGCCATGTGAAGTCACGTATCGAATTATAGCCGTGCAAATCGATTGCTCGTCTTGTTTAATCAGATAGATCCACCGTAAAGGCTTCTCCTTCCCGAAGTGTCTGAGTATAGGGGCACACGCAGTTTCTGTCGATGTTCAGTGCTGAATGGAGACAGTATTGATGTGAGATTATAAGAAAAACGTTCAGATCGTGCTGCTAGAAGAACATAATAAGTTGATGTCGTCAGTGACAGCAGTTCCAGGATATCGATCAAGCGTAACATGATCACACACAGAATTGCCAATTAAGATCTTTAATTAACCCGAGTGCCGATGACTGCATATCCTTCCACTGAGAAACATTGACAATCAGACAGCTGAACTTCTCTAGTCTGACGATACAGGATCCTTCTCATCGCGTACATGTTTTACTCGCAGAAAAAAATCAGAATTACAGAGCAGTGCAGGACAACACTTGTTCACACCTCTGCTCTCTGGGTTATGAAGAATTGAACATACACATTGCGCCGTCACTGGGTGGCGAGCGACCCCTCGGCGGCGGCCATGTTGCGGCAGTAGTCGGCGACCTCGCGGAACCTGGGCACGCTCCTGAGGTCGACCTTGGTGCCGTCCCTGAGGGTGATGATGATGTCGCCCCACTCGCCGATGAACCGCGGGACGACGACGACGGACGTGACGGAGGAGTAGGGGAAGTCGGTGCGGTCTGCGCCGGAGAGGCCGGAGATGACGGTGACGCGGCGCGAGGTGAAGCGGTAGCGCAGGATGAAGGCGCGGGACACGGCCGCCAGCGTGAGCGGCAGCCACAGCAGGGTCAGCCCCAGGAGCAGGTTCGCCGCGAGGTCGCCGTAGTGCGCGCCGCCGTCGAAGAACACCGTCTCGGCCCCCGCCTCGCCGCCGCCGCCGCGCGCGCCCGAGGCCGCGGCTCGCGCGGCGACGGCGAGCCGGGGAGGGCGCGCGGAGTGGCTGTGGAGAGACGGGAAGGCGTGGAAGGATACGGACGCAGGTGACGTTGGCCGTGGAATGGAGGATGCGGCGGCACCGGCGGCGGAAGCGGCGGACGGCGGCGGCATGGTGGATTATCTGTGGTTCGTGGAGGGAGTGGATCGGCGGAGAAATTTTGGAGGTGCGCGCCCTTTGTGTGGTGGTTATCGTTAGATCGCTTCGAGACACGTGGGCGATTGGAATTGGAACACGTATGCCTTCTTAGACCCATGAGTTCCGTGGACTTATCTGCCCCACGGGCTTGAGCTGTGGGCCGACAAATTTTCCGGGCCTCATTGCTTCACTTTGGGCCTCTGTTGGGCTTCCGATGTGGGTTGTTGAGTACAAGTGCAGGCCCACGCGTCGATGCGAATGGTCATTGGAGTGAGTCTACTACTGTTACTGTGCATGCACGGTCAATGTTGTGGATCATTTATGATCCACTGACCACTCAAGGACACGCATGGTGGTGAAAGAACTACAGTTTCATCCATCTCCTGCGAGAGGCGAGACTGCACTGCATGACACAGGTCATCTCCTGACGAAAAGAGAAAAGAGGAAACACGGCGACGGGTGGCGCGCTGTTGACAGAGATGCGCAGGGAAACTTTTTCCCGGGCGGGAGGAGGAGCTGGCTGCAAGGCTTGCGCATGTTGGTGGAGGCAGACATCCCCCTGCATGCCATGTGCCTCACACCTCCTTCCCCAGGTTCGTTAGGTAACAATAGCATCTGACGAACCAACCAACAACTCGACGCATGCAGGAATTCGAATCACATGCACATTTTCAGCAGCAGCAGCGGCTGTAATAACGGTCCCGCTTCGTCATGGCCATTTCTTGGAAGCATCGTCGTCACAGAGCAAACAGAGGATCTGGGGGCTCTGTATATAGAAATAATCCTGCCTGGATCACGTACGTCATGGACGCGTAGTTTTTCCTTGCTCGTAGTACATGTGTGTATCCGATCATTTGGAAAGAGCAGTTGGCGACACATGCTCGATCGCGGATCTCTTATTCTTCCCTGTCATTCGTCGGCGGGGCTGCATAGTTTATCCGAGGAGAGGACGGGCGCCATGGCGGGCTGACTTTAGCTGCCGATCGATCGATTCATGTGCCGATTCCATCTGCTTAACTAACCACCACACACACCAGGATGCGGCCACACGCCCCTTTATTCCTGGTTTTCTATGCGATCCACATCTGCCTGCCACACCCCATTAAACAAGGGAGGAACGAAGTCGATCCTCTGACGCGGCAAATCTACCGCAGCAGCAACATTTGTTTGTCCTCCACCTTGTCCGTATATATATACTCGTAGCAACAAAGCATTTTGTGTACTTACAACCAGCCGTAGTTTGCACGCATCTGATGAACTTTAGCACCGGCATTCTGCAGATATTACTATCGGCCGACCGATCTCGCGCGCGCATCCTGGCACCACACCGAGAGCTGGGACATGGCCAAGGACACATGGTGGTCAGTTGGGCAGGCACTGTGCTGTCACATGGATCGGAGGAAGAACAAGGGACCCTGGCTCATCCATCTCCAAGCTTATTCGTCGTCGCCCATTGCGAGCATCTCGTACGCATCTCAGGGACACCGGCCTACTCGCCTTTTTCGGCGCTTCACTTCCCTTCAATCTCTCGGCAAAAAGGATGGAGACTGCATATCACTGTTACAACTCAAATTCTCTCCTTCTACACATTGTTAATTACCGGGTTAAACTACATACCGTAAGTTCCAAGGCTCCCCGCACCATGTAGGCCTTGTTCATTTTGATTTGGAACAACATTGATCACAATCCAAATAATATGGAACCACATAGAACGAGTTAGTCTCCAAGAAGTCCTGACCTAGCTAGAAATGGTTGTTCGGTTAAACCTGGATTGGTCTCAAACCTAACATGGTTCACCACGTTCCATGCCTCAAGAAGTTCGGAGCCAAACCAGCACCCGAACCTTATGGAACATAGCCATGTCCTTCTTCTGTTTATGCCATGGTTCCATACCTACGGAATAAAAATTTTATGCCATGATTTTAAATCTCAGGTTGGATCTAATCACTGACATAGATTGAGCGATGGAGCTGGTTTTACTCAAAACAGATTGAGACTATATCCTGCACGGAAGCCGTTCCAAAATGCCGAACAATGTAAGCCCGTAGTGTGTAACAATGTAACATGGAGGTTATCCGCCTATCGGGATGCAATGTTCTCCCTGGTTTAATATCGAACGGAACAAGTAGACGGCCGTGCCTTCCGTATGGCCGGCTAGCTGGCTAGCTAACGTAAGTGTGCCATCGAGCATCTCACGGTTTCATCCGGACCAGATCAAGCTGTTCCTGCCCAGTACTACTCAACTGTACTCTCGCTAGTAGCTTGGCCTCATGCTAGGCTCTTCAGCTGTAGTACTGCAAACTAAACGTACAGGTACAGTCCCTGGAAGAGCAATTACATATATTTGTCATCCTAATCCACCGCGGGGGAGACATGAAAACATCTCCATTTATCTTCCTCGCTAAATTAAGTATGTAGCCGAAACAAAAAAAAAGGTAGAAGAAGTTATTTCCTGCTCACCTTTTTTTGAGCAAAGGTTTCCACCTCAGATGTACTATGGCCAGGACGTTGTGAAAGGCGTGCTGCTTTCTGCCGCCACGGTGGACCGCGCACGGGCCCACTCGGCATAGAGGTACGGGTCCAGACACCGTCCTTTGTTTTTTCTGCCTGTGCCGCCACACGGGCCCGCCGCTGCTGATCAACCCACAAGGGATTGTTCCACGAGTTGTGGACCTAGCCGTGAGTACACTACAATCAACGCCACATATACTACTTGTACACCTCTTTTATATTCTCAAAGAAAAAACTTACTACCTCTTTATTTCCTCCCCTTGAAAATTATATTCCCTGTTATTCCTGTCATGGTGAGATCTACTGTAACCTTGAGTATATTATATATATAGAGATGTGACGACTCTGCAAGTCCCTTAAAAATTTACCGATCCATGCGTTTAATTAGTTGACATGTGAGCTTGCGCTCTTATTTATACAAGTAGTATTATTTTTACCTTCATTTTTTATTTTTATAATAGCAACTAACAAACTCTAATTGCTTGTGCCCTGCAATTCCCATATCGCCACAGTTTGTCGACAGACAGAGCTAGAAAAATCCACTTTAGTCAACTGTAGCTGCCAGCAGTACTGAGCCACTGCATGACGTACGGTGCAATGAGATCAAGCCTGCAGCAGCTAGAGATGTAAAAGAAAAATAAAAATACCCCCACACACATCATAAGCATGGTTGTGAATGTACTAGGCCAGAAAGATATGCTTTTCCACTGTGTAACCATGTGTAACATCAGAGTGCAGCAATGCAATGCCGATAGGTTTCAGACAGAAATATGGTAATAGTAGTAGTATTTTACTGAATTGGTCAACCCGGCGGTAGTAGCACTGACTGCTAGTGGTTCCTCCTTTGTTTTTGACTGGTTGGACAGATTGTAAAATTGCAGTATATGATTTCAACTTTGTCAAAAACAAGTTGTCTCTTTTTTCAGAAGGGTTAGTGGTTGGTGAGCAACCTGTCAGGGATAAGGGCGAGGGACCGGGAGAAACATATCTAGCTGTCCAAATGTTGTTGTTGGCCATGCTTTTCTGTTCCTTTTTTAAGCGGCCTTAATTGCACTGTAGGATGGCATGCATGCACGCTTTGATCACAGTTTCGCAAGAACGGATCAGTATTGCTGCTGCTGCTGCGTGTCAGTAACAAGAGCAAAGTTGTCCTTCAAAGCATCTCACACATGTTACATTCATCTTGCAAGTACGTGTATACCGCAACATATGCAACCTTAATGGTTCGCCTTTTATAGTAAGTAAGCTTTAATACAATCCCTAGATAGAACTCCACCATCTATCTAAATAAATGGAGCCAAATCACTTATTAATGACTAACTGAAATATTATTACAGATAAAAAAAATGATCACACACGAGTGGAGAGAGAGAGAGAGAGAGAGAGAGGAGAGAGAGACTTTTCCTCTTCAATCTTGACATGATCGATCCATACAAAGTGGAAAAAACACCATGCACCTATACAACATACAGAACCGCCTCACAATTCACAAATTTTTACGTATGTGTCAACGAAAGAAGAAGAAAGTTAAAGAAACCCAAAAAAGAAAAAAAAATGAAGATACAAAGGATACTATCAAAACTCAAACCCAAGCTAACCTACATTGCCCACTTATTCCCCCTACACGTGCCCTTCTCATCTCAACTCATTGTCCAAATTGCATCGCCATCTCAATACCTTGTAGCTCCCTCGCCGATCAGATCGTACACACTTATCCCTCCGTTGCTTCATGCGTATCACCAAGATTTCATCTTTCTGCTCCAACATGTTGATCATGGACCATGATACGATTTTTACAAATTTGTGACTCGTCGTCAATGGAAGTGCTGGTGATCGGCCCACGGCCAGAACGGCGGTGGGTCATCGACGCCGCACAGGAGGTTGCCGAAGCTGGCTGTTTCCGGAGCCTGCACGCCGCCGCCGTTGCCGACGTGCTGCTCCATCTTGGGTCCCGACGAGCTGTGCAGCAGCTGGTCGATGTCGACGCCGGCCTGGCGCCCTACGGACGGGTAGAAGGGGATCATGCCGCCACCGCCGTTGCCAGCGTGCTGGTGCGGCGGTGGAGGATCCATGGGGCTCTCGGACGGCGGCGTGCGCGAGATGTCGAGGTTGATCTCGGAGCTGTTCTCGCTGCGGTTGCTGCAAGACGCCTCGGTCTCCTTGTTCAGGTTGATCAGCTCGGAGCCTGCCTCTCTGCCGCCCTTCAGCGCAAGTATCTACAGACAGTGCCACAAAGCACATTAGGGTGGATTAGCATAGCGACATTGGGCACAGACAAATAGTACAAGCTTTGATTTTGAGAGTTCGTGAGAATTTTGCATCTGTTGATGTCAAATACAATGGGCAGAGAAGATGATGATCTACTTAGACCAGTTGATGATGCAAAGTACTACTCGGCCCCAGCTGAGTGATCGAGTCATATCCTATCAAAATTAATCTAAAGTCTGCATACCCGGATCCCAATCATACGAATACTGATTGCATCAAAGTTTCTTGAATGGTAAAGTGCGCATATCATTGCAACTCTGATTGAAAAGCAAAGGACACATGCGGTCTGAGACGAGGAGCAGAGATGCCGTGCGGAGCAGCATGATGAGTCCATTGACTGCGCCAGCCACAGCATCTTCCTCAAAAGACTCGCTTGAAGCAGAGAGACCCGGTCCGGTAGTAGCAGCGCTGCATATTCTGTTGCTGAGCTTTGGAAAAAGCCTCGCTGCCCCGGGTTTGCAGCAGCAAGATTCCACAAAGGCAGTCAGTACGTACGCGCGCAGGTGAAAAGGCCGCCGCTTCCAACAACTTTTCTGCTGCGAGCACTGAAACCCACATGGATCCTATAGCTGAGCTCAGCTCAGCCTTGACATCACCCACCAATCATTGAGCCAGCCAACAAGTGAAGCCACATCTAGATCAATCAACGCTAGATCCATATGGCTCTTCAGTCAGCTTCGGCTATCCGCCGGCGGAGGAGGATCAGATGCAGAGATCGATATGGGTGCCAATTGCCGCAGCGCAATTGATCGATTTGATTAATCAGAATGGATTACGAAACTGCAGCTAGCGCGTACCTCGGCCTGCAGCTTCTTGTTGTGGGCGAGGAGGGCGTCGTTGTCAGCCTTGACGGCGTCGAGCTGGCGCTTGAGCGCGTCGTAGTCCTTCTCCAGCTGCTTCGTCTTCCACCGCGCGCGGCGGTTCTGGAACCAGATGGCCACCTGCCGCGGCTGCAGGCCCAGCGCGCGCGCCAGCTGCAGCTTGCGCTCCGGCTCCAGCTTGTTCCCGAGCTCGAAGTTCTTCTCCAGCGTCCGCACCTGCTCCACGTTCAGCCGGCGCTTCTTCTCCCCGGCCTGCGAGCCGTCATCCGAGAGCTCGTCCTCGTTCCCGTTCACCTCGCCGCCGCCGCCGCCGCCGCCGTTCACCTCGTCGCCGCCGTACATCGGCCGCTTCCCGAGCATTGGCGCCATACCTGCATCCATTTAATTTGCACGGGTGGATCATCAGAGTCTGTTCGGTAGCGATCCATCCGGGGGAGATCGGGAATCAACGAACTGCTGCTGATCCGGCGATCGATGCATATATATACCTCTGAAGTCTTGGAGGGAGGGGCATTGGGGAGATGGGAGGAAGGGATTGTGGTGAGGATGAAGGGGAGGCGGAGGAAGATGATGGTGCTCTTGATCCGGGGGCGTGTGTTGCATTTGGAGGAGGAAGTTTGGGGGAAAGAAGGACGAGGGGGAGGACGCCATGCCATTGCTGGCCATTGGCCTCATCAAAGGAGAAGGGCAAGGAGCATGGGGTGTATTTGAGAGAGAGACTAGAGAGAGAGAGAGAGCAGGGTGGTGGTCACTAAATATATGAAAAAGGAAAAATGGACAAATATGTGTAAATATTATTTCAATAAATAAAACCCCCAAATATCTATATGCCTCCTTTATTTCAACATAATAATATTGTAGAGATGGTGGTGCAAAATTGTTCTGATTCTGCACGAAAGTTTTATTCTAGTCATCTCTAGTAAGGCTTTTTTCATGGGACATACTAACTAAGGTACGGGACGCTGTTAAAGGTCTGAGGAGATTTCAGGCCACGTCTGTGAGGTGAACATCGTGTGGGAAATGACTTCTTTAGAATTATTTGCTTCTCATGGGTGGCGTTTCAATAACAGACTACAACTTTCTTAATCTGTTCCATGTCTCTTTTTGTCAGTCTGCGTACAAACATTCTTGTAATAATAAAAAATAAAATAAAAATCGAGTTGTGTGCTTTGCATAGGTCATAAACTTTAGTTTTCATTATTTCAAAAAAGTCTCCTATAGGAACAGAAAATTCTAGTTGTTGATTTTTTTTACTAGTAACACACATTACAAACACTTAATAAAATCAAGGCATGATCTCCCAGAAGGGTAAAGGATCAGCTTCCTAAAACTAAAAGGTGACCCTCGAAACAGTAGGAGTGTGTATTCAACTATTCCTTTTTCCTTTATGTAGAATCTACAATAGTTTGTTGGTAACCTTTTCCCTCTCAACTTTCTGGGTGTCCTTTTCATGTCTTTAAGCTAATGACATATGAAAGGAATGGAAGTGACAACCTTAAACCTCCTTTGAGCCTCCAATGATCATCATAATTCGTTGGCGGTCAATCGTCGTAAATTCAAGAACGAATATGTGGTGGATCAAGGAAATGCGCACATAAAACACGACAGACCTCGGGGAAAATGACACTGACTTTGGCTTCACCTACTGCACACGATGGTTGTAGCTAGCCAGGAGAATTGGCGAATACATTTTGTTTTTTCTCCAACGATGAAAGCTACACCGATGATGACCACAATGACAACAATCTATGTATCATTCAACTGGGGATGATCAGAGAGTATCTCACTCCCTGTATCATATCTATAGGCAGCGTAATTATTCTTTACTGTACGAGAACTTAAAAGTAGCGTGCAGAAGACAGGAGGAAAGGCAAAGTGCAGTCCTTGCGAAATGATTAATTTGGTACACCACCCCTGTCTTTTCCTAGCTACACACTAAGCATTTGCTACAAAAAAAATGGGGCGGAAGCATCATCCATGTACAATCTTGGATAGCTCTATCGATTGGCAAAATATATTCATTGCTGCCCATCCATTCTACATTCTTGAAAAGAAGAAAATCGATTTATAAGTAGTATTTAATTGACCCTAAATTAAATGTAACACGAAACAGGCTAGCTAGTCCTCTCACACGTCCTGCGCATGTGTGGACGGTACAGCTGATGCGAGGCGTGCACCAATAATCTGGAGGCTTTGAACATTTCATGTGTAGGTGAGACACTCTGGACTCGCATATGGATGATGCTGGCTTTGATTGTGGCTTGCGTGAGCTCCCTCGTGGCCTCGTTGCAAATTAGATCGAGGAATGGAACGGATGGCAACGGGAGACATCGACCGGCACACCATGCCCCGCGTCGCACGATGCCTTGGTGGTGGGGTCGTCCTCGTTCCAAACCGTTGGTCTCTCGCTCTAACTGTGGGACGTGACTAGTAGCGAGTAAACAAAATTACGTTCGATTATCTGCTGTCTCTGCTTGATCATCTAGTGAGTAAATAATTAAGGATGCTATAGGCTACGTCAGCGCTTGTGGGCGTGTCGTGTGCCGGGTGCACGGAGAAACGAGACGGTAGCTACACGATGGTAGGATACATCTGGCGCGGAGTTGCAGCGGGGAGGGCGGGCCCCACGCACACAGCGAGACGTGCAACGTACATGGCTCATGGGCACGGGCCCACCATTCCCGGGCGGTGCTCCCTGCTAGTGCTAACCTGGTGGCCCTGGCGCTGGCTGGCTGGAGCTTGTGCACATGGCCCTGTTAGTTAGGAGATCCCAGCTCTGCCCCGCTTCCGCTTGGACCCTTTCGTCCTCGCCTCTCTCTCTTGGTGATCCACCGTGCTTGCTACTGCTCCATCATCAAATGGCAAATGCCTTTGCCGCCCCTCACTCAGATCTTCCCTTTCTTAATATCTCCGCATCATTTACATGAATGGATGAACCTAGCATACGATGCCAATTTCTCACTAATACTGGGGATATCGCTATTAGAAAAGGAAATCAAAGGGGAAATGTTGAAGAGAACAAGATGTTACGTAGTTTCAATCCACGCCACACACACATACACACCAAATCGACAACACGTTGTGGTGCAAAATCAAGATAGCGCGTTCCATTTATGCGCGGCGCGCAATGAACAGTGCTCCGTGTCGTGGGTGTGTGCAGCCCATTTTCTTTTTCCGTTTTTTGCATGGTGGTGGGTGTGTACACGGCCGCGGCGGCGGCACTAAAACCGGGGCGTTTGGAACCTTCTCGCGCCTCTAACGCTCACGTGCCAGCCACATCGCTGCTGCGCGCATGTTCGCCTCCGCTCCCGGCCGCGTGCATTTTTCTATATATATGCGCGCCCACTTGCGCCGACGACGAGCGAGCCTGCAGGATTATTATTCCTTCTTCCCCATGGCGCCGCCGCCGCCGCGCCGCGCCGGGGTTGTTGTTGTTAACTGCTACTCTACTCTAGCTACCTAGCTCGTTGGGCGCGTTGCGTGCGTACGTGACAAATGGTGGAATATGGAATGTCTCCATACGCAGGGTTCATAATTAAATCAAATGCAATGCTTATCCACGCGTCGCATTTCGATCATTGGATGGATTGGCTATACCGCATCCTTGCAAAGTTCGTTCTATTTAGTTCACATCATTTGTTTTTATCCTACCTGTTCACCCATAATAGATCGTTGGGGTTAGAGATTAGTATTTTCGCAGAACATCTGACTGACAAAGGTCTTGTAATGCTCGGATCGGATCATCGCCTTTGTCTGGTTCTATTTGGGCCACATTCTGTTCAATCCCTAAAAGACAGGCCCATCCATGGCATACTTGATGGGCCGACAGTGAAACATGGGAACCGAACAGTTTCATATGTAAAACAGCCCAATAATTCAAAATTGGGCTGAGCCCATCAAAATTGCACGTAGAGGTCTTGCGGTCCGATGTTCATCTGCAGCATTTTTTTTTTTTAGAGTTTTAGGAGGGGTCACCTTCCTGTCCATATTGCATTCAAACAGGACAGAATAATGTTTGGTTTACAGTTCCGTCACCCAGGCTGGTGCAAGTCCACATACCCGCCAAACACCAAGAATCCAACCTACACTTACAATACTGAAAAAAAAAAAGCAACTTCTATTCTTGTTAACCTGGCAAAGAATGTTTTCTTTAAAATCCATTCCAACTTTTAACCGAGTTCTCCATGCAGAATGCAATCGACGGGGTACAAAGTCGAGTAGTCGACAGTCGACACATGGAACTACTATTCTGCAATGCGACGCCATTCTGCGCGCCAGTACTCATCTTTTTGACGGAACGGACAGATGGATGGATTTACGAGTTGTACTGTTTACCTAAAGTTGCACGCGTATATCTAACTACGTGCAAGTGCTACAAAAGAGAAGCTCCAAAGCCAGTGCCCCGTGAACAGGGGTCCTCGAATCAAGGGCAGAAAAGAAGCGTAGAGCGAAAAGGAGAGAAATCAATTCAATTGTTTGACTAAGCGGAGCAGCCCCTGATTGCCCTGAACCAAAAAGTTAATTTCACTAGCAGCTACAATATGACAAATAAAATTATGCCCAAGGCAGGTGAGGATTTAAACTTGCGTCCATTAGTACAGACTCCCGTTCATTCTCTTCAGGAAAAAAAATAAAGCAGAGAGAATGTTTTTGGCACCAATTATTGTTATTCTTTTTAGGCGGTGAAGCATCGGACAAACTAGTAGAGTAGAACTAGTAAATCTCGCTCAGCTGTGATCAAGACCTCCGCGGATAGTAGTAGTTTTGTATCCCCGATGGAGAAAGCCAGATATAAGAAGATCCTAAACCCCAGAAACCCCAATCCCCAAAGATTAGTTTCCAGCTCATCCACCCATCCACTGCTTAGAACTCCTCAACACTCTGTGTCCTACTAGCTGATTGATCACACATTCACACTGGCACTGCAGCTGCAGCCAGTGGCCTGCCAAGTCCACTCCGTATTATTAGTCGCTGGCCGGCCATGGGGTGCACAACGTCGAGGCAAGCCCGGCACGACCTCCGGTACTGCCCGTCGCCGCTGGCGCTGCCGCGCAGCCAGTCCTTCCCCTCCCGGTGCCCCAGCGACGTCGGCCACGTGGTCCGGCTCACGTCGTCCACGCTCGGCTCCCTGGAGCTCGACAGCAACAAGGTCTTCGCGGCGGCGGCGGAGCAAGCCGCGAGGATGACGATGGCGCCGCCGCGCACGCCGACCATGACGCCGCCCAACGAGCCCGAGGCCATCGACGCGTGGGCCCTCATGGCCGGCCTCGAGGACCACTCGCCGCTGCTCGCCGCGCCGTTCGGGCGCCACTCCTTCTCCTTCCCGGTGGTCGCCGCGCAGGACCTCGTCGCCGCCGCGTCCGCCAAGGTCACGCCGCTGCCCATGCCGGCCGTGACGAGCAAGGCCAGGGCTCCGCGCAGGGCGGTGCTCTACTTCACGTCGCTGCGGGGGTGCGCGCCACGCACGAGGCGTGCTGCCTGGCGCGGGGCATCCTCAAGGGCTACGGCGTGCGCGTCGACGAGCGCGACGTGTCGATGCACCGCCCGTTCCGGGACGAGCTCACCGCCCTCCTCCTCGGCCGATCCAAGTGCGCCCTGCCCAGCCTCTTCGTGGACGGGGAGCTGCTGGGCGGCGCCGACGAGGTCAAGCGGCTGCACGAGGCCGGCGAGCTGGCGGCGAGGCTGGCCGGGTGCGACGGCGAGCCCGGAAAGTGCGAGGCCTGCGGGGACGTGAGGTTCGTGCTCTGCGACGTGTGCTCCGGAAGCTGCAAGGTGTACGTGGAAGACCAAGACTATCTGCAGCAGGAGGAGGAGGAGGATCAGGACGACGTGTCGTCACAGTCGGACGGCGGAGGTTCCGGCGGTGCCCGGAGTGCAACGAGAACGGCATCGTCAGGTGCCCCGCGTGCTGCTGCTGCGAGACGCTTACTGTTTTGGGTCAGCGACGTAATCGGCGCAGGATTTGTTCTTCTTTCCCGCGCCACTTGGATGTGGCGCTTGTGATTTGTGAATGGTCTTCTTGTATTCTTGCGTTTCGTTTTTGGAGCATGCTTCGTGTATTCTTCTTGCGTGATCAACAATGTACGACGATCACGTTGTCTCTGTTTCGATGATCTCGCCATTTTGCGGTGCTGCATCAAGCGATGCCAAATTACGGATGGTGTTGTGCATCTCACGTCGTGTTTCCTGAGGAATTCTCTTGTATACATATATGTGAGGACCAGATCTTTGGCCGGCCTCAGCTAGCGCAACTGTTTCCTATGCGCGTTTCTCCTTTTTTCGATTGCGACACACGAAGACGTTCACCACTACCTACTAGCTAGCATGGTTGGAGTAGTTGGTGATTCAAAGCCGGCGCCGTTGCGGCGCGTTTTTAAATGCAAAGCCAGCTACTAAAACAGGACAATTGGAGCAAAACAAGGTGCTTGCTGCAATCGAAAAATTCAAACAACGGACACCACATACCATAGTAGTAGGGCTATAGCTCTAGAGCAATCATCACCATCAAGCTGCGCTTCAAGCATGTCTAGACAATTTTTTGATTCTTTGACAATGCTCTCTTCAACAATCTTAGAAATACATAAAAATATCTTTTTGAAAATATAGAAAGTACATGTGTCATTTGTGGCGGGGAAAAAATTCATAGCCAACTAAAACCTACTAATTCACCACTACCTACCAATTTGTGATCGTCATGACGCCGACTTTTAAAAACTCAAAAAAAATTTAAATCTCTACAAGCGCCATAACTAACCATTACCAGACACAGCATTCCTTGTGTTTCACCGTCACCTTCTGTTTATTTTATTTTGCTTAATTAATTTAAATATTTTTCCTAATTCACATGTTTTGTTAATAAGAATGATTAGATTGAATAGTTATGACACTTGTTTCACATATTGATAAACCTAAAAAAACTCTAAACGAAGAGGTACAATTGACCAATGCATTAGCGGGCAACATGTTAACTCAAAACAACATTTAAATGAGTGTGGTGTACTAGTATGACACTATATTATCTCAATGAATAATAAGCTAGCTTATAATTTCAGTTACAAAATATATTGCACATATTTTATCAAATGAGAATAGAGGAAAAACAAATCAAAATTGGGGATCATCACACCAAAATATTAATTAAATTACCACAAGTCACGACACTGAAATCTCGGGTTGACAAATTTAAGTACAATGTGCAATATATGATAGCGGAAGGCCAATCAAAACCTATACATAAATAAAGGGAATTGCTGTAGAGCCAACCCGAATGTCCAACTCTGTTTCGACTGGATGAATATATGATAATCAAGTGTTTTAAATTTCTAAATGATGATATATAGTTTCTATAATAGCTGGAGTTGTACATGAGTATGACGATCGGGTTGGACCTATAGTGGTACTCATAAATAAATGTATCCACAATATACGAATTTGGCATACTTTGGAAGTATATATTGTAACCTACACATTGTATAAACAAAGCTTTCAACAATTCATATACTTAGGCACGTGAAAGTAAATTATTAATATCAAGCATAAAAATATCTCTGCTACCTAGAGTGATAGTTGTTCCAACAAATATCTATTTATTATTGTGTGATATACTTTGTTATATTTGTTCGATCCTCTCTAGATGAGGGAGTTGCCATTAAGGGGTGTGATCAGTTCCCATTTATACAGCTGCCGTTGTTTACTGTTGTCCTTCTTTTATACATTGTTATCTCTGATGTTTCTTTCTCTTCCATTGAATATATTAAGGTAATGCGTAAAAGTGTGACTCCAAAAAAAAAGAAGGTAAAAAGTGGTTTGTGTTTATCCCTAAGGTGTTTATATGATGGAAAGAATCCTTAAGTTAACACTTAGTATTGGAGATGTTGAGCAAAATTGTTAGACCTATTTAAAAACAACTTTTGATTGTGATGAGAGTTATCTATACATGAGCTTCTCTTTAAGCATCATGCATTGTACATGTATGTTGCTTTGGCTATTTTGGTTGTAGTTGCTGGTGATTCAAGTCAGCGCCGTTTGCAGCACGTTTTTAAATGCAGAGCAAGCCACAAAAACAGGAAGATTGGAGCACGACAGGGTGCTTGCCACAAGCGAAAATTACAAACAGCGGGAGGACAATACTTAGTACTAGGGATATAGCTCTAGACCAATCATCATCATTCATTTGCGCCAGCATGCCGACATAACTTTTTGGTGATTTCTATGGTGCAGTGTGTTCGACGAGATTTAAGGAGTAACAGCACGCCAGTGATGAGAGAACTAGTCTCCGATATCTGATATTTCAAATTCCGAAAATTGCACTTACATACTGCACATTCAGTCCCATTTTCCCTGATCAGTCTGCTACACACAACAGGAGCAAGCCCAATGCTAGCTGACTGATCGAGCCTTCGCAACGCACCAGCCAACCCCACCTACTACTTCGCTAGCAGAGACCAGACCTTGGTACACCGGCTGGTGCTGGATGCTCACCTCACTTGCCCCCCACCCCAATTACACACTAGCATACACTGACACACAATTCTTTCCTTATCCTTATTCTGTCACGTCTCGAAAACATACAACTCTTTTAGCTGTCGCACGCCGGCCAGGCGGCCAGGCGGCGCGGGGGCGAGGCTCAGTGGCCGCCGCCGCTGACGGCCCGGAACTGGCGCTTGGAGATCTTGGGCAGCAGGAACATGCCGGCCACGGCGCCAATGAGCGCGAACCCGGACGCCAAACCAAACGCCGGGATGTTCCCCTTCCCGAACAGCGCGTCCCACGGGCCCGCGCCGAGCGAGATGATCACCTGCAGGCCAAACACCATTCCCGTGAGCACACCGCGAAGTGTCAACCACGACCGCTGCAAATTCATAGTACAGCCGTTACACGAACCTGAGGAATGACAATGGAGATGTTGAGGACGCCAGTGCAGAGCCCTTGACCTCCGCCCTTACTGGCCGCCAGCTGCGCCGTAACCGCAAACGGGACACTGTACAAGATCTGCATATCATGGAGGAAGAAACATTAATTCAGAACCTTTTCAGCACAAGCAATGATGAAAGTAGTGAGTGGCAGTAGTAGGTTGGATGCTTACAGCGAGAGGGACACCCAGGAACGCGAACAGGACGAGGGCCACGGCCTTGATTTCCTTGTTGGCGGTGATGGCGTCCTGCACGTAGCCGTGGAAGTCCTTGAGCGACCAGTAGCTGATCAGCGCGGTGGCCGCCATGGAGATGCAGACGAGCACGTTGCTGGACACCCACACCAGTCTCGGCCCAACCTTCCGGCACAGGGGCTCGATGCAGAAGGAGCTGAATCCTAGAACAACCTGCATTATTCGCAGCCCAAAAACTCGTGTCAGGCCCACAGGTTTAGAGGACTTCTCACGGAATTGAACATCTGGAGGAAGTATCTTACCGAGTTCAGTAGCAACCCAAACGCGCCTATCCGGACACCTTCGTTGAAAGCCGAGACCTGAGCGTCACTTCCCTTGGGGTCGCCGTGGTAGATCTCACGACCCATCCAGTCAGTGTCGTAGAGGATGAACGGGAACCAAGAGAGCTACATGTATAAATGTCAAGGTCAGTACCATGTGCCATGAACTAGCAAAGGGAAACACACACACACACACACTAGAAGAGTATTCAGAGAAATCACTGAATTACATACCCAGGTGAGCCCAGTCACAAGAAGCACGGAAGGCATTCCAGGAGGCAGGTTCTTGAAGCCTTTGAACACAGCAAGTGGCCCGGTGGGCTCACTTTCAACCTGACCGTTCCCTTTTGTTGGAAGGTTCTGGTTTCCCTTGTATGGCACCTCCTTGGCGAAGATCAGGGTCACGACCAAAGCCAAGGTAAGGAAAAGCTGAAACACACACAAGGCCCAAGTTTTAGCATTTTGAGCTGCAAATAATGCGCTCTAACATCGTGAGGTGCAGTAAAACTTACCACTGCCACCAGAAAAGCACCTTTCAAGTTTGCACAAGACTCACAACAGGCTTTCGTTTGGAGGAAGGGAAACCACCTATGCGGATTTCAACTTACTGTCAGTAAACATCTTTATTTGCAGGATACAGAGCCAGGTAAAACTTATATACAAGCAGATCCACTTACTTGTGCCAATTGTTTGTGGAGCCAGAAGAATATCCTAGGATGTTTCCCAGTGCCATCCAGGAACAGAAGATTGAATTGGCTGCACTAGGGCCATGCCGACCTATATATATTGAGCCAAACATTGCAATCAGTGCAAATTCACAACAATAATCATAGTTCTTCTTTAAGAAACATAAAACTCTGGATTGACATAACCGTTAAAATTTACCTGACAAATCAGCCATCATAGCACGTGCTGGACCCTAACAGTTGCATGGAAGTGTATCAGATTTATAATAAGCCATTATTGCTATTAAAACTGCTTAATCTGAAGTGTTCGTAAGACACTCACTTGCACTGTGTTGTTAGAGAAGTCAAGAAGCCAGAATCCCAGCACAAAGACAATTGCTGCATGCCAACGAGGACCATGGTAGAGACTGCATTGCATCAAGTGTTAGATCAGTTGCAATTTATGCCAAGTCAAAAAGGTAAAGCCGAGAGACAATCTCCCTGAAGTAAAGCAGCTTACTTGCAGTCTTCCTTTGTGTCTCCCAGAGCAACACCAATGTCTGACGAAAATCCGACAATTATAACCTGCATAGAACAAATTAGAAAATAAAGATTAATCCCGAACTTAGCATAAAAGCAAAGAACATCAGTACGTTCTGAAAGAGATGGAAGGTTCGGTGGTCCTTACAGCAATACAAATCAGCACACATCCTATCAGGATAAATGGCCTTCTTCTTCCCCATTTTGAAGTGCACCTATCACTGTAGAGACCAACACATGGTTGAACCTGCAGGGTTGGTGAAGGATAATGGGTGAGCACTACTGTCATGGCAATGCAGTAGAGTATTGTATTGACCTTTTTACTCACCACTAAGCCAGCAATAGGACCACACAGCCACATGAATGAAGTAAGGGCATGAGAAAGTCCCAGAGTCTGCAAAAGTAGAGGCAAAATTCAGAGATCAGTGGATGAAAGCAAGTACACAAATAACTTAGTTTCTTTAGTGCAGCAAAGTGACCGGTCTTTTTATACTTGTAACGGCTTTGAGTGTGACAAATCAGATCCTCTTAACAATCCATTAAACAAAAAGTAGCTAAACATAACGAAACCATAAGTAAACTGAATAGTATTGCTACTTGCTGGCAATCTTTCTTTCTGGCGCCACAAGCAGCAGATCGAATGAATAGCAGGACCTGTTCATGAACGTGAGACTCGCACTTCCATAACCCCCAAGGCCACACAATGATTGCCAGCAGTTCTGAAATTATGTGCATGGTTTAGTGGTGTCATCTTCAGGTTTACTATTTGCTTTATGTGCTCATGGCGAGATTATTGGAGCTCTTACGTAAATGGATAGGGAATATATATCTGACCTAAAAAGCTCCGCTATATCTTGCCCACTAAAAGCTCCTCTTTGGGGCACCTTTGGTACAAAAGAAAAACAATGGAATTTTGGAATAAAGCAAAATAAGGAATTTTGGTGCAAAGGAAAAACTAAGGAATAATTAGAGCAAAGTAATTACCAAGGAATTATATAGGATTCCAACCCTACAAGAAAATTCCTTTGCATATATCATCTGGAATAAAGTTATTATTCTGTCCCTTGTTATGTGATAACCTTTTATATATAAACATTTTCTTTTCAAATTTATGGGTAAACCTAACAAGAAGCTGGACATCATGAAACTTTTTTTTTTTGGCAGACATCTGCGCCTTCCAACTACTGCATGCGTCTTTCAGTTGTTCCATCCAGAATCTGACCATGTCCATGTTGCCTGGTGCGGTTGGTTAGGCAAGGTGCCAGATCAAACCTGATAGATGCGCCTGCCCATACACCAACCGGCTTCTTGGCACTTGGCTCGAGAAGGCCACGGCAAGCATAAACTTTATCCAAAAAAGTCACCTGCCGACTACTAAGCAAGGCCTCATCACACGGCCCATAATGATTCCAGCATTCGATTCCATCGATGAACATTCCGGATTGGGACACTTCATTTGGCAGGTACGTGCACCGGTATATAGATGGCACGCTGCTGCTACCGTGTGGACCAACACACGTTGCACGTTTGAATTCTAATTTCTTCTTTTGAATTCTTTCTGAAAATAAATTGAGACGGCCATGACTTATGTGGTCTTTGTTTGGAAAGAAACTTTGGACGGTGGACTGGTGTCAGTTATGGCCCGATGTATCGTTATCCTGTGTTCCATCTACGACTTGTTTTCCTGTAAAGGTGTGTCATGAGTCGCTGGAGAGAGTAGACCGGTGCGCCGACCACGGCACCGTGTCTCTCCCTGGTTCATGGAAAGCTCTTAATGCCAGCAGTTTGCAGTTGGACTTAGGGGAAAAGTTATGCTTTATGTGGAGACTGGCGACTTCTTGGTGGTGAGCAGTCGTAACACGACATGCTGATGAGACTGTATTTGAAGGCATAATTCAAGTGTAGCACCAGTACAAATGATCCTTGTTGACGACTCTAGGACTAGTCCACATCAGCAGAGAGTCGAATATGATGAAATACGTCAGTGCCTCTATGTCCCCTAGTGCACCAAAAAACTGTTTTCGGAAAAGAGTGCACCAAAAATGTTTTAAAGCGTTAACCCTTTCTCACTACGTTGAACACAGACACACACAAAAAATTTGAGGTTCAGACAACGCTACTAATTATGTGGAGACTGCCCACTTGGTGAGCAGTCGTACTGTATTTCAAGGCATAATTGAAGTGTCGCACCAGTACAAATGATCCTTGCCTACTCGCGCGGAGGTCTAGTCCACATCAGCAGAGAGTCCGATGTGATGAAAGACGTCAGTGTCTCTATGTTCCCTAGTGGACCGAAAACGGTTTTTGTTTTCCGTGTTTTTTTCTCTCTCAAAAAGACTGTTGGATTTAACACACACAAAAAACTGTTCAGACGACGCTACATGTATTGTATATCTTCTCTTTGGGTTTAGAAATTATTTGTTGTTGCTGTAATTAACCAGAGAGAAGTGAACTACTACTAGAGTAACAACAACTAGCTATCACTGGCAGATAGTCATTGATTCAAATATAGAGGAAGAAAACTATTGCTAAAAAGAGGCTGGAAACTTGAGAAATTATTAATTAGTTTGTGGTTGCTGGCAATTAATACCCCACACCAGATGGTATACGGAGCTCGCTCTTGAGGAAAGCGATGCAAAGCATCATCATCATCAAAGAAACAAACTCGCAACAGGCATCATCAAATGCATGTTTGGCCACATGTGGGTATACTAACCACAAGTTTGTTTCTTCCTTTCTCCCTTTGTTTGATAAAAAAAGAGCGAGGGAACTAAACAACGTCAAATCTACCAAGAACAAGGAGAAGGTGGTTGGCGACGCGCTTTTGGTTTTTTGTTTTTATAGTTTTTGACGTAATAAAAGGCCTGCTTTTCGTTAAGTGGAAGTACCGTTGTGTTTCAAACGAAACAGCAACTTGGGTGTTGTTAAATCCACAGCCCGCTGTAATGTTTCCATACGCCCAGCCGAAGCAAAAACAAAACTTTATAATTCTCGCAAAAGCTCTTATACCGTGATTATGGGCTGCGGGCATGCGCGCGTCGTACTTATACGCGTTGCTGCCCGACGAAGCGTTCTAGACGACGTACATGCGTCACGTCTAAGCATACATGTATATTAAAATCTCGTACATGCATGCACAAAGCGAAGGGCATCATCACCGTATACGTATTGCTCATATATTGACGGCAACAAAAAAAGAACCACATGAAAAAGGTGGTGTGTGGACGGCGAGGATGGAGCCATACCTGCACGTAGGGCGTGAGGAGGGACAGCTGCAGCGCCCACCCGTACTGCACGCCGCCGGCGACCATGCCGGCGAGTATGAGCCGGCCGAGGCTCATGGAAACCGGGGGTTCCACCAGCTCAGAGGCGGCGCCCCGGCGCCGCCGCCGCGGACGCCCACCGAGAGCTCGAGCTCGCCGTCGCCGCGAGGCGCCATGCTGGGAGCGTAACGCCGCCGGCGATCACCGGAGGACGGTGGTCAGGCCGCCGCCGAGGGAATTCAAATCAAGGATGGGGATCGATATGTGGAAGACAGACGTACAACACCTGGAGTATCGGAGGGAAGGGGAGGAGTGTGCGAGTGAGCGTGTAGTGAGGAGGAGGAGGAGGTGTGTGAGGTGTTGGGAGCGAAGCGAGCGAGATGGCCAGGCATTTAAAGAGGCCGTGGCGCGCGTAGCCGCGGCCCCCACCACTCTCCAGCCCGGCCCGGCCCGGACCTGGCTAGCCCGGATGCGGCCTCTCGTTGTTCGCCCCATGCTAGATTGCTAGCATCATCACCTACCCCTGACACACAAGTGCTACGCTCACAAACAGCGTGCCTTATCCATCCGGGCGTGTTGCTTCTGGACCGTCTGATCCTGGTTTGACCGCCGGAGAGGCAGAGAGACATTTCCAGCTCGTGTGCACAGTGCCCGGGTGCATGTAGCGGCGTCTCCACAGTTGCGCCATGTACCAGAGCAGATCGATCGATCGAGCAGGGTTACTACGCCGACGTCGACCGCCTGGCAAAAGCCAAAAAGGCAACTCAACATTTCTCGCTCGGCGTCTTGCGCAAAGGTCCACTGTCCGCTGCGTTCCGTCCACGCACAGTGACGTGCTGGAAACGGACTGACGCCACACACCACGTTCCCGTTCCGTTTAATTTCGCCACCAACATCTATGCTACTGCCATGCCCGGGTTCATTCCATCTTCAGTTACGTCGTCTCTTGGTAATAGTAAAGCTCTCGATCGTCATGGTGGGTGGCCTTGTTGTGTGCATGCACATACCCGATTCATCGGAGAGTCAAAGGAGACCCCTGCAGCTGTGTAACGGGTGAAACGGCCGTGAATTGCGACGGAGAAGCTGGATCTGACAATGGAGGATGACGGTCTTTTTCGTATTTTTCTTTAGCAGTTGTATTATTATATGCTCGGAATTATTGAATCGTAGGATGTTGAATGCTCGCAGTTGCAGGATTTGTTCTCTTAAGAGAGAGAATAATACTCCTCCTCGCAGGAATTGTTCTCGCTCGCCACTGCCAGGGAAGAAGAGTTAGTTTCTGATGGAAGAAACTAGGAATCACCACGTACGCACGCGCAGTTCCTTTCTACGGAATTCCAACATTCCAAACCAAGCACCACTTGTCAACTGCATGCTAGCCAAAGCAGTAGATAGATCTCTTTGATGACCGTTGGTGATGTACTACATACGCCTTCTTCGGTACCATGTGTCGCAGCGGCGAGGGGACACGGGTCCCACGACCACGCACTAATCCCATAATAAGAGCAAGAAACATCAGCTGGACGTGGAACATTTACCTGTCTGTCTTGACCCTTGACAGGGAGACGTCAGGCATATATATGGCACCCAGTTCGCTTTGGCAGATAGCTCTCCCGGCCGTGTTTATATATGGATAAGCTGATAATTAATGCTGAAATTGCCAAGAAGTTGTGGGTGTTTCAGTAATAATATAACCTTCCATGAACGCAATATCAGAAGCTGGCTCTGTGGATAAAGTAATGCTGGAATTTCCAACAAAGCTGTAGGTGTTTTAGTAAGCTTGCATGCACGCAATCCAGGGGCAGTGAGCAGGTTAACACGAGATGCTGAGCGTGTGTGGCCTAGAGAAAGACGGACAGGGACGTCTGACGTGTGCAACTCACTAACAACAATGCAATTCAAGGAAAGATCGAGCACCAACATTTATCCAGCTACGTCTACGTGCGTTGGAGTCAACTGGGGTCTGTAGGACTAGTAGTACAATGAATACCGCAGGCCCGGAAGCAGAGGCCGGCCGGTGTGGTCACCGCATATGGATGTTTGCACGCAGAAGCAGCAAGGATTTTCTCCCTTTCCGAAACCCATTCAATTGGGTCGTCGGTTTTTGTTCCCTTGCTTGGCTGGTCATTCTTCACTCATTCATTGCCCTGCTGGTCGATCGTCACGCCGTTATCCGTTACATTAGGTGTTCTTGATCCATGTATCCTATACTATCTACTATCATGTCCCTGTTGGAGATATGGCACCGCGCGCGCGCCATGTCTTTCTGACTTCGAAAGTGCAGAGAAAAAGGCCCTTCTCGTACTGTTTATAGCTATTGAGAGATATTTGCCTAAATGTAGATGCAGCAAGGATAAAGTGCTCCGCTGGGAGCATATGCATATTAGGCAGTGGCGGCCGGTGTGATTGAGCAGATAAGTGAGACAATAATACCAAACGGAACCGGATATATATCTATCTGTACACCTAATAAGCCTAGACTAGATGCACCGTAAAGTGGCGCCTGACGGTCCTTGCTGGTGCTTGCCGGTCAGATAAGCGAGAGAGAGAGCGAGGAAGAAGAAACATGGAACGCGAGGTGGAGAGAGAGATGCGGCTACAATTCTCGGTACCCGCATCTACGGAAAAGCGCGAATACGATATCAATCATTCATTCACGGGGGAGGGAATAATAACCAGGCGATATCATGGGCGGCTTTATATCACGGGAGAGCATATTTCGATTGATTTATGGAGATGCCCGTCCGTGATGAGCACCCGATCCATGGCAGGCAGGCAACTGGATTATTAGACACGACAATGGCGTGGTGGTGATGATATTTTGTTTGCTACTTAGAGGGAACCGAACCGGCCCAAGTAATTTGATCCGCTTTAATTAATTTGTTACAGGAAAAGGGGAAAATTAAAAGAGAGAGAGAGAGATATGCCATCTGATCACGGAAATCTATCTTACTACCGCACGGGGCGTTATTATATGCGTGAAATCGAAGCCGGTCGTCTTGTCCCAACCGACTCCGAGTCAGAACTCCAATTGCTGCGTCACGGGTGAGTGTACCACCTTCCACTTCTATTAATTCTCTCGTGCTGGAAACGAATTGAAGAGGAGCTAGCGTTTCGTTCTGCTGCCGGGGACGACGATTAGATAAACAAACGTAAACAATTAATGGAGTGTTGTGTGTGTGTGAGTGCTTCTAGAAGTAAAGTAATCCAATCCCGGGTGTGAGTCAAACGGAGCATGAGTGAGTGTTGAAGGAGACGGTAGTGCCGTGTAGTGGGCTTAGTGGGTGGACGTACGAAGGAACAAGTGGTCGCCGAGTCAGCCACATCATCGTTCCGTTCCTCACTGCCGAGAGTGGGAGGGGGGAGGAGGCGTTCTGCATACCGAGGCTGGCTAGCTGCAGAGAGCTATTCTCCATTACCGAGGAGTTGAATCCAAGATCGAGAGGGGATAAGGAGGAATGTGGTTGGTGTTGGCATGCCAATGCGGCGTCTCACGCAAGTAGCGCGCGTGCCCGCCCCGCGCGGCAGATCAGATAGCTTTAGCTGCAAATTAAATCAGGCATCTGCCGCGATCGCTGTTCTCTTCACGGCCACACTGGCAACAGTCTTTTTGCCATTGGAGATGCTGCCTGGCCGCCGCCGCGATTTTCCTTCCGGCCGAAGTATTCAGACTCCGGCCGAAGTGGTGGTGGTACAACTACAGGCCGGCGCGTCAGGTCATTTTCGAATATGCACAAATTCCTGTAGAACATGCAGGCGTGCGCCTGCTTTCCAGTTTTTTTCTTTTTTTCGCGGCTCGGCGGGATACCAAAGCAAAGCAGGTTTGGTGGTATTGGGACAGTTAAGATGCACAGCGCGGTGATATGTGGCCAGATGCTCCTCCGCTGCTGGTGGTGGTGGAAGAGAAATGGCATCTTCATTCGTTCTCCATCCGCCGCCGCATCGTTCGTCGTTGCTCGCTAGTGAATGGGCGTTCCGGCCTGCGTCGCTTCACGGCCCCCACCACCGAGACATGGACGCGCCGGATTGCCGGGTCGGTCCGTTTCTCCTCTCCCTCCGCGTGTTTGGTGGCGACGACACGCCCAACCGGACAAGCACCTCGCTCTTCTCGGTCAGCCTATTCTTTTTTCATTTTCTTTTTTTTGTCAGCCTATTCTTGCCGACCAGGCTGGGTGCCTGCCTGTCCCAACTCCTCCCACCTCGCAGAGTTTTCTGGCCGGCGCAACGCGTTCCTCACCTGGCGAGTTTACGCGCGCGCAGGGCCCAGTTCCTAACCACTCGGCACTCCATGGGCTGGACGGCAAAGGCTGACCGGGAATGGCCCATCTATCTATCAAATTCCCGTCCAGTCCGATGGCGCCAGCCGGTCCAGTCCACAAGACCCGCCGTCCGATCTTCGCTCGGTCAGCACAAATCGCTTCTTCGTACTACTAATCTTTCTGACGAAAAGAAAGCGCAGGTGATCGTCCTCCTGCTTCATTTGACTTATTAGCAGCAGTAGGCAGCGCTAGCACGGGCCGACGCTGGATGCGCGGAGGGTGGCAGAACCAGTAGGGTTCGTTTTATAACGGTACTGTATCACAGTATCAGGATGCTGCTGGATCCTCTCCCTGCTGCCTACACCCCCACCTACCAGGAGAACAGCAATTCAAAAGGTTATCGTATCGTTTCATCTCTGCAGTTAATCAGATCACTTCAACGCCCTACGCAGTTTTTAAACAACGAACTGATCACTCCGCTATTATACACTTTTCCCTGCAAAGAACTTGACCTACAGTGCTGCGATTTAACCGACAGTCACAGTCCGCAACCAAGATTTTTTAACTCTCTCTGCTCTACATTCCAGAAGAATCCTATATCGGGCCCTGAAGAAGCGTGCTCATTCTTTTTTTCTTTTCATTCGCACCATTTTGCGATGTTTTGTTTTGGCCAATAGAACCTACTCATCTCCAAACCTTTTTTACGAAACAACTCATGTAATGTAGTCATGTCTAAACTGCATCCAGCACGTTTGCAAGTTGTACTAGGGAAGAAAAATAACTTGAGAAAAGGAAGCCACATTTGCATCTTACAGTACGTTTCAACCAAAAAGAAGGCAGGGCCCAAGAATCTTCCTGCGCCCAAAGAGGCAGCAACAGCACATTCAGTAGGTGCCGAAAGTCGAAACAGGTAATGAGTTGGCACGCGCAGGCCGTCCTCTACACAGGCACAGTGCCATGGAAAACACAGATTCAAACTTTGCACGAAAACACGACGGCTTTGATTTAATAAGTACACACGAAAAAAGGGTAGTCCAGGCTTAGGTGGTGAACACTGAACAGCGACAGCAGTACGTAGAAGCTACAAGGCGAATTAGGTAACCTGCCTCTCGAAGAACTAACCAAGATCACTCTAATTAGGCTACGAAAGCTGGAACAAGGGTGTCTCGCTACATCAGCAGGCTACGGATGATCGCCTCCTGGGCGCTGCTCATTTCAGACGTCGCCAACAGCTCCGATAACCTATCGCTCAGGTCATCCACCTCCCGGTGCAAGCTCCTGATGTAGTTGCATGTTTCCTGCAGCACCCTCGAAGATGGAACCTGCATTATTCGAACAAAACAACTTTTAACATAGGCTCGACATCATGCCATCTGATGCAAATGATTGTTGAATGGCAACGCGATGCAATGGTTCATAGGATATTCGACTGTTGCGGAGTAATACTAATAGAAGCCATGGAAATCAGAACATGTCTCCAGCCTTCACGCAGTAAATGCCAAGCGGTAATGACGAGTCTCAGCTATAAATTCTGGGTAACCATTCGGATAACAAAAATGACAATGACATACTCTAGCGTTGCTCTGAAGGCGAGCTTCAGGGAGGAGGTCCTGTAACTTGGAGACGAGGTCACTGATTTGCTCCTCAGTGATCCTAGACGAGCCAGATTGCCTAGACCGTGACCTCCGGCTCGACATCTTGATTAATGTGGTTGCTAGAAATGATGGACCAGTTACGGGAGATGGGGAAGGACAGTGACCGAGATAGCAGGAGTTAGACGGATTTGAGATACAGGTGAAATGGTAGGGACGGGCTAGGGAGAAGCTTTAAGCGAAGGAAGACAAGTGCATGGAAGTAGGAAATGGGCGTGTGGTGGGTGTTAAATAGTGCTGGCTGCGTAACTAGAACCCCAAAGAGCAGGCAAGGTAAGCAACTTCTCTTGGCGTTATGACACTGTAAATTCCAGATTGAGGCCCTGACCTACTATAGGGACAAGTACCAGGAGGCCAGAATAATAGATTCATAGGTAGGGTGTATTCTTGCGCTACAATGTAAATACTTTAGATAGAGAGGCCATACCGAGAAGCTTGCGGCAGTGTTCTTGTACTACTCGTCAACTCATGCATCACACCTGCAAGTGGGAAAGCCTCCAATCAACTGAAGATGAAGAAATGCAAGTGAGAAAGCTGACTTGGAGATCAAAACTGTCAGAACTTGGATGGAGCCACGCATGCCATGTTACTTGACCTACCAAAATATACAGGTTTCATGTTTTTTTGCCCCCTGCTTTGGTGCTTAACAGCTGCAAATCAATGAACAACAGTGGCTCAGCAGTTACTGGTAAATGAGGTAGTGGGCAGCTCTCTCTGAAAATGCTGTCTAGGATTCAGAATACACTGCATGACACATCGCTTTATCTTCCTAAATCAGGAGTAGGAATTGACTAAATAATAATGTTTGGAGGATTCTGGTCATTAACACAATGTACAATCAATATGCATTTGCACCCCAGGCATCACACAATGTAACAGGCATCTGGTGCTTCAAATAGCATATTTCATGTATAGCCAAATGAGGAAATTTCATAACTCAACATTGTTCCTTGGTCTTGCAGAATACAAGCATATATGAACAGATACTACAGATACATGGCATAAACATCAATCACTTTCCAAGAAATATGATGAACTTACGAATGGCCCGAGAAAAACGCTGAAACTATCTGTCTGAATAGGTCAACAAAATTACACACTGAATAGATTCTAGTAGAGTGTTATATATACCTAACACTGTATATCAGATTCATCAATGTCATGAATCATGATGCTCACTGGTCTGTCCGATAATTTGGAACCCACGGCCATGTTTTTGTGGCGCCTCCTAATACTGCCACGAAGTGTTTAACCTGATGGTAGCTGTCAAAGCATCAAAGCCGTGCACAATTCTGTCAGAGAGTGAAGAGATGATCTGACACCAATTAATTTTTGCATGAAATCTTGTTCAACACAGTTAGTTATCAAACCCTATGGCACCCAACTGCAGTGATTTTATTCTTTTTTCTCGAAAACACAGTGATTTTATTCTGTTACTAAAGATGGCATGGAATCTACTAAACAATGCTTTCCAAAAGGGGAAAAACACCTGGCGAGTTGGTTCCATTCTGATCAGTAAAAATTATAGAGAATATGTCCTCTTTTTTCTTTGATATAACATGATTTTGGCATTAAGGACTAATATAAATAACGTTACCACCTTAATGAAACACTGCGATTTGCAATGAGTTAGGATTGAATGTTTAGCATGGCACAATCACTTATTTTAAGCTCTTATAACTATAGTAAGAATAAAACGATGAAAGTTGCAATGAATTTTACTTAATTACCATCTTTTATTTACTAAATAAAACATTATAGGCCACTTCACCCATCTAGTTGTGTAAGCTGCAAGAGGCCAAGAGCTAGACATAGTGTACCATGGAACCAAATATACGCCAAAACAGTACATGAATAAATCATATAATGAACAGGTCCTCCCAAGGAAACAACTACTGGACAACTAAGAAGAATCATTGTGAGATTTGACCAGTCAATGCAACCTGTACAGAACATATAGTGCAAGCACCAGCTGTACAAGCTTTTCTTTTGCTCTTTCAGTGACAAATGATGCTAGTACAACAAATATTAGCCCTCATAACTTTTTTTCAGGGGAAAGTCCTTAAAACTTTCAAAAGTCTATCAGAGGTGTATTAGAATGTGATCTAGACAGTATGAACATAAATGTCGAGTGTATGCATTTTTACTTGTATTTTCATACTGTCTTCTATGCAACTCCTAAAGTAGGCACACTACGAATTTTAAACTTACTACATTAATGGCAAATCAGAAGTGGAACATGGTAAAAAATAATAGCAGAACATGAACATATTCCAGGCATTTCCGATTGCTTGTCATTTCGATGCCACAGGCAAGTATGTTAGTAGCAAAATAGTACATTCTTTCATATGTTGATCAAGCATCGTCGACCAAAAGCTTGATGAAGATCCATGGTTTACATGAATCTCAATAATGACTTGTTTTCCTGTAACTGTGCAGCTAAATTTATAAATTGATGAACAGATTCCATGGATTACATGTTCATCTAAGTAGCAGAGTGTGTGTGGGTATGTTGGCCATCCTCCAGGCGGAATACCTGTAATAAATTGACCATGACGAACTAATGACATAAGAAGAGGCGAAGAGCACAATAAACAGAGGAAAATCCCATTGGCCCAATTAAGATCTGATTAGCCAGCCAATGACAACATGCAGGCACGGTACAAATTCTAATTGTCTCTTCAATATAAAAGTCACAAGATCCACTGCCACTAGCAACATAATCTTTGATTGTTAGGTGCTGCCTGCTTATAAAATTGACTCATTGACCCTTCCAGAAAGTTAATAGCCCTAGCAATGTAATTAGCTTAATTAACATCACTTGTATAGTATACCAATAGCAGGCAAGCTACTCTGCAAGTGACCATGTAGCTCTTTAAGTACGATGTTAATATAGTTTAAAATGCTAAATCACCAATCAACAACAGCAAGTGGGTGATGATCTAAGCGTATCCCGATGGCAGCATGTCTGACGGGGCACATGTGCTGAATCCAATTAGCTCAAAACACCATACAGGTTGTCACGTGGACATGATTTTATTTATGCAGAACCCCTTCGACACCACTCAAGGACATGGACACACACACACAAATAGGTGAGATCAATCTCTTGTTCTAGTCTAACTTCATCAAGCAAGAGAATCAAGAGTACTGCCGACCTACTAAATAATAGGTCAAGTAGGCCTTGCCTGCTAAACAGGTAGGAATCACATGCATTATATCAGCATATAGCACTACATTAACAGGCTCCCACATGCTTCACCAATTTTTATTCTGTCACCTAGTTTGTGTGTAAAGTTTGAAAAGGCTTATGTGAACCATGTGGATCAAGTAAATCCGAATCACAGATCAACCAGGGACAGTTATGAAGCCTCATGGTTTGATACTGAAAAGATCCTCTAAAGGATGGTCCAGTTCAGGAATGATAAGGGTATATGGGTTCATAAAGTGGCCTTTTCTACCACCCACCTTGCCATCAGTTAGGCAATCCATTGAGCGTCAATCTCCACATTGCATGATTAAATTGTCTTTACTAGAGAAAAAAGATCTATACAGTTGGTATGTTGCCATAACCTGTAAATCTACGAACAGACTAAGTCCTGATTGCTGAAGAAAAATTGACCATACCAATAACACTTAGGGATACAAACATGCATATAAGGAAATTTTTACTGAAGCTGAGTTTGTTATGCAGGAAGATTCACTGTATGTAACACAGTCCTTAACCATAATTGGAAAACGATGGGAATCACTCTGATACAAAGAGGTATCATCTTATCTGGCGATACTAAAGGTCTGCGGTCTTCAATGGAAAACACTGAAAATACACACCAAGTCACACCCACTTCTGGGAAATCCAAAACCTACTTCCGATGAATATTAAAAACGAAATCCCTGACAGTGTGCTTGGTGCTCACGCGAATACAATACAGCTGCGGAATTAACAAGGAAAAGAATCCAGATCTTGCTGCAGAACCTCAACATGTTCATCATTGAAAGCTAAGATTATACTAGGGTGGACAGTTGGTACACAAGAAATAGAATAAACACTTCTAGAGTAAAGGTACTGTTTGAGAGCATCTATGAGTTTAGGTATCAACAACAGCTAAATCCGTGCCTTGCTCTTGAAGTTGAGATTAATTCATCTGGCACATGAGGTCAGTGTGGTGAGCACACGAGAGAATGACGAAAATCAACAAGTATGGAAGAGAGCACCCAAAAGGTGCATAAAAAGTGCAGAGAAAGGTGACTTCTGCCAAAGACGCATAATTCTACAGTTAAATGATATGTACCAGATGAGTATTGACTGCAGACAAGATAGGTGTACCTCTGATAAAGCTGAATAAGAGTTGTATTGACTGGGGATTTAAATAGGAAATGAAATAACCGAAGTCTGAAGGTAAAGTGCATCTTGACACCTGTTTTTTTACACCCCCCCCCCCCCCACACCCCTTGATCCTTGTATGTAGACTCCATGTCTTTTTTTCTCTCTAGATTTATACCTGTTTTATCAGAGAAAATTACTACAACTGGCGTTTTCGACGGGCCCTCCCCCAACACACCCAAAAGATCATCCAAGGCATCAATGATGAGGCTAGGCTATGGTTCATGGCCGGCACAAAAGGTTTGAGCAGCATGTGGCCTTAAAATGTGTCGTTTTGAGTGGTCACTCTTCACGTAATCTGGTGATTAGCGTCTGTTCTTAGACCTCCACTGTGGAGCATGTACTGGTCCAGTTTGAACACCCCTTTTGTTTTTAGTATAAAGATATTCAGTTCTACTGCACGTTTGAGAACAAAAATTACATTATGCCCATGAGCCAAGATTGCAATCTGCACAGTATAGGAAGTTCGATTTAGAGAACCAATGTAGAGGCACAAAACAAACATTAAAGAGTTTAGTCACAGGTTTGTATCACCACCGCATCTTATGATGAGCAGCTTGGACAATTTAATCTAAGAATAGTTGATAGGTGCAGTTTGCAAGGTTTAATCGTCAAAAACTCCCATCAGTCACAAAGCTTTCTCTCCACATCCCAGCCAACTCACTTAGAAATTCATCTAATCGAATAAAAATAAGCATGATAAAAATCATAAGCATATTCTAGTTCATTTACCCCTTCAAAACATGGCTAATTGGCCATCTCACTTGAGTTAAAGAGGTTCCATCAACATTTCCATGAATGCAAACATCACAACAAGGGCACGCGCAGACGCAAAAAATTGCATCGGCACTCGAAAGATATGTCCAACTCCTAGCCACCAAATTAGCGCAACATAAATGCACTAAATCAACACAAAAACCAAACAAGATATGAGAACCTACCAAATTTGAAAAGGATAACGGAAACCTTATATGGAGAAATCCTAGGGGACATCGCACCGCCACTCCCCAGAATCAGCGCAGAACGCCATAACGAAACCTGCATTGGGGGCACATGGGGATCACGGCGGAGTCCTCCGGAATTTTGCGGGAAAATCTGAAGGAGAGAGCAAGCGGAAGCGAAGCATTCCATACCTCATCAGCAGACACCGCTTGATTCCCTGCCTCACCCGTCAGGCAGTCACACCACCACCAGTCACAATCGAGGAAGAGCGTTTGGCATGCAATTGGGCTTAATGGGCCCATTTCCTTTTCATTCGGCTCTTATGGGCTAAAGTTTCAGCGGTTCATTCGTAGTCAGCCGCTGGACGTCTGGAGACTTGCGAATTGGGTCAGGCCTTCAAAGTTGACATGGATTGACCCACGCCGCCCACGGCCTGTGTACTCTTTCTGGCCCCTTGGTGGTAGGAAGGAGGTTTATCGAGGCCTCCATCCATCTCCGCCGCCGGCGGCAAAAGAGCCAAACAAACCCTAATCAGCGCGGCGGCCCTGAGCTTCAAGCACGCCGCAGCGTCCAGCTCCTTTCCCTTGAAGCACTATCGATTCCTAGCCCCTTTCTGTGCAAACATGGCATCGGAGGATGAAGCAAATGCCGCGGCGGCTGCTACGGAGGATGCGCCGGAGGGGAAGAACTGGCGGCGGAAGGGGAAGCACGACAAGCCCAAGCCGTGGGACGAGGACCCCAACATCGACCACTGGAAGGTGGAGAAGTTCGACCCCTCGTGGAACGAGGGAGGCATGCTGGAAGTCAGCTCCTTCTCCACTCTCTTCCCGCAGTACAGAGGCAAGGACAACCATCCTAATCCGCGTTTTCTCTCCCGCGATTCCTTGGGGACGAGGCTCATTTCAGTTTGTTTGAGGCGAATTGGTTGATGACATCTTGCTTGTTTGTTGGGTGCAGAGAAGTACCTGCAGGAGGCGTGGCCGATCGTTAAGGGAGCCTTGAAGGAGTTCGGAATCACATGCGAGCTCAATTTGGTAAGTGATGGGTGATTATGCCTTTGCAATTGAGTCGCGATATCATTCTGTATTAACCAATCACCCTGATGCTTCTCCTCATGCGTGTGTAGGTGGAGGGATCCATGACTGTTTCAACCACTAGGAAGACCAGGGACCCTTATATTATTATCAAGGCCAGAGACCTGATTAAGTTGTTATCTCGAAGTGTCCCTGCGCCTCAGGTATGACCTCTTGACGCTCTGGTCTCAAAACGTTACCTGTGTATACTCTGTGAGTCTGTGGTACTTGTATATGTTACCTTAGCTTATTTGAGCAGAGTCTAGGTCAGTTCATCTAGGCCTTACCTTCGTATTGTATTTGTATGGGATCTTGGTAATGGGCTTGTGAGTTAGTCAGCTTATGAGTGGAATGAAGACTTGTTTATCACTACAATGTAATCTGCTGTTCCTGTGTTTAATGGTCGCCTACTCGACTCTTATGTCAAGTTCCAGATAACTAGAATTGTTCCATTTATGAACCTATATTGACTTTGGCAGGCGATCAAAATACTCAACGATGAGATGAACTGTGATATTATCAAAATTGGCAGTCTTGTAAGAAATAAGGTAAGACTCTTTTCATTTTCAACAGCACTTGTCTCCTCTAAAGATTAGCTTTCATCAAGACATCAACGAGGAGCTTCACTGTTTGTTATGAACATAATATATATTATAATATGAAGAACAATTGAACGAACATTCTTACAAATGATAAAATAAATGGTGGACCTACTCCGACAACACTGAATAACCTTTAGACCATCAGTCAACAGCATTTTATTGCTTCTTCTACTTGTGTTAATCTTTTGTTGTTGTTTTCTCATGTTTGCTTGGCTCTGGGTGCCTAAGTGTTTATAATTTTCATTTCAATATTTTTTAGCATAAATTGTAATAGCAAACCTTTCTGTATGTATTATGGCTTTTGTCTCATTAGAGTCTATTGAACCTAAGTATACCAGCATTTTTTTTGTTATCAAAAGCTTTTCTGTAATATATAGTCATGTGCGCTATGCTTTATTGCTTTGTTAGAGTTTATTGAATCAAATATGCAAGCATTGTTTTGGTTAGCTAACATCTAAGGGTTATCTCCTCTCTGTTGTTTCCATTGGCTTTATGAAAGGAGCCACAATATGCTAATACGCTAAATAGAACTAGTGAGTTAGTTGCCTAGAACACTATTTCTGTCTGGTTTAGTTTCATTTTTCCTTCAGTAATTACTAATTTGCGATCTACAGGAACGGTTTGTGAAGAGGAGAGAACGCCTCTTAGGCCCTAATTTATCTACCCTTAAGGTATAAATTGGTTCATTGCTTAATCTTCTTTAATGACTTAAACTCACAATGATCATACATACTGTTGTTGCTTACGCCATGTTTTATGACCTACAGGCCATTGAGATTTTGACTGGCTGCTACATCCTAGTGCAGGTTTTCCATAATTTCCCACCTTGTAGTGTATTACATTTTATAGGGTCCCTTATGTTATATAGGATCTCGTTTTACAGTATTTGTAAATGTTATTCATTACTTATGTTGCCTTACCCAATGAAAGGGAAACACGGTTGCATCCATGGGTTCCTTTAAGGGTCTGAAACAAGTGCGAAGGATCATAGAAGATTGCATAAAGAATGTAAAGCATCCAGTGTACCACATCAAGGTGATCGATTTTCCCTTTATTTGTGTGTGGGACTAATGTTATTTTGATGAAATCTTCACATATAACAAATTAATTGTTGCTTATCAATTGCTGTTAAATTATATAGGAGCTCCTGATCAAACGTGAGCTGGCTAAAAATCCTGCCCTGGCCACTGAAAGCTGGGATAGGTTTCTTCCGAAATTCAAGAAGTAAGTGGCTCACATCATATTTCTATTAGAGGGTCAATTTCACATGTGCTGCAAATATCTGATTCCTTGCCATTTTCAATTTTTCAGGAAGAATGTCAAGCAGAAGAAGCCTCACCAAACTAAGGAGAAGAAACCATACACTCCGTTTCCGCCACCTCAACAACCTAGCAAGGTAATGTCAAAATGAGGCATGTAGATTTGTATGCACCATCATGACCTTGTTCCAGTGATTATTAGCTGTTAGCAGTCTGTCCTGCAACTTGTACTTATGTCGGTTGATGCACACATATTCATCTATTAATTATCGTTGTGTTAGATTGTTGCAATTAGCAGTATGCTACTCGAAATTGGAGTCCATAGACAATTCTTTATTTGTCTTATATTGTGTGGACCTAGTAGCTAAAATTGCTTCATATTCTTTGCTTGTTTACGTTTGCATATTGTGCTCTAGATTGATTAATCGTTCTGTTTTTTTTAGATTGATATTCAACTTGAGACTGGTGAGTATTTCCTGAGCGATAAGAAGAAATCAGAAAAGAAATGGCAAGAGAAGCTGGATAAGCAAGCAGGGAGATCCGAAGAAAACAAAAGAAAGAGAGAGGCTGCATTCGTTCCTCCTAAGGTCAGAACAATGTGCTACCTGTTTATGTACCCTTTTTTCATTAGTGTTCTCTGGCACTCATGTGACTAAACGTGTTTGTTATCTATTGCAGGAGAATACTGCAGGTCCATCCGAATCTGACAAGGCTACTGCTGGAAATAATGAGATAACGGATATAGCCAAGTCCTTGAAGGTACAGTGCTGTAGTTGTTATTTCTTGCATTGGTTTTTCAGCAACTGTTATCGTATACTAGCTTGGGGATTTCTATTAGCATGGTCACTTATGATGCTGTGTCTGTTGTCTGTTTTCAGAAAAAGGCAAAGGATTTCAGAAAGATGGAGGCACAGGGAAATGTCAAAATTGAATCATATCTCGCAAGTACTGAAGAATCACTTCCAAAGAAGAAGAAGCACAAGAAGAACAAGTCCAAGTAGCCGAGGTCCAAATATGTTGTGACAGTGACCTGTATTGGGTCTTGGTAAAGTGATTAGTTGAACGAGCCATTGCTATAAGTAGCCAGCCTTCATATCTCGCTAGAAGTGCAAGGGTTGCAATTGATGATGATAGAACAAAAGAGTTAGCCTTTGGTGAATTTGCTCTTTTTTGTTCTTGATGCAAAAGTTGCTCTGCACATTTTGTACTGTTGCGGTTTGTTGGCTAATGGTTCTCAAAACTAGATTTTGGAGTTGATCATTTTTAGTAAAGCCAGAAATGATGGTTTCCTTAATCTTTTGCTATTTTTGTGTGTGATTCCGTGGCTTGGTATCATGGTCTGGACATGCCCGTGCAGCATTCCGGCAGTTAGAGATGGAGTCTCAATTGGCTCGTTAGCTTACGCCTTCGTTGTAGCTCCCGCAACCCTTCCCTCTCTGAGGATTATGTATTCATTGCTGCAATTGCTCCTTCTCTCCCCTGGGGCATCACCGTCGGCAACGGCCATAAAAAGAAAAACAGAGGCATGGCTAAAGGATTGATCAGCCTTCATTGGTTAGACATCAGGAAAATAGTGGTTAGCGGAGGAAACATGATCACGTGACTGACTGGCAGCATTCTTTGTCTATAGAGCCTTCTCTTTGAGGCTGGCAGCATTGTTCTCCGTCGGCGGATGCACAGGATCGCCATTGTATATGAGATAGAGAGCTGGGAAGGAGCCGAGGAGCTTTTGGCGTTCTTTGGAGTCATGCGCGAGCCGAGCTTGACGAGACCGCGAGAGAGTCGGCGGGAAATCCTCGGATGGAAGCACATTGTCCACGTGGCAGCAATTAAGAGCGGGTTCGCACAGGAGCAAACTTCGACCCGTCCGCACCAAAAAGAAGTTCCCGAAAACGCCACCTGATGTTACTTTCTCCTGGATCACGAAAAGCCACATTGGTAGATCAGTCTCAATCACTACCAAATCCTCTATTCAAATCGTGAAGAAATTGGGTGGAGATGCCGCCTGGCATCCGGTCTGTTCCGCACCCCGGCGCCGGTGCCGGCGAGGAGGGAAGCGCGACGACATGGATGGGGGAGAAGAGGCGCAAGACCATCGGGTCATCTACTCTCTCCTGATCCGAGGACGCTACGGATGCGATGGACATCCAACTCCAGGAGGGCCAAGAAAAAGGTCGGCAGCAGGAGGCGGGATCGTTCGTTTTCTCGGAACAGGACTTGATCAGTCTTGAGGAGTCAATCCAGTGCCGCCGGAAGCTCGAGTTGCGCGAAACCTGGGCCAAAGAAGAATCCTCTCGAGAACTGACACTTGCGAAGAGCTGCGGCAGCGCGTCCTTGAGCTTCGTTCGCTTCAACGATTATCTCAGGTTAATGTTATGTGATTTCCTGTACATCTCCATCATGTTGTATGACTGCACGGGCTGCGGGCATTCTGCACATCTACCACTTCATATATGCAATTTAATTCCCTGCCGTCTTCCTCCTTTTTCTTCAGATACTGAAGCGTGATGGGCATCCAGCACCCATAGGAAGCGAGTACCCTGATGACATCTTCCTTTACGAGGACCCCTGTGATCCAGATTGCATGTTCGATTGGTATGTCCACATACAGGACATCTATATTGGTAGCTTAGACATCTATCAGGCCATGGTCCCTACAAGACTTGTGCGTACTTCTCCCCTTTTATTTAGCATGCCATCATGTCAATGTATCCATCCAAATCGTTTTTGCAGCTTCTTGATGATATTACTGCATGCATCCCCAGTCGATAGTTTTTATGCTCACACATTAGCCAGCGTCTTGTGTGCCTGTTCTTGATTAGCTAACATTTTCTTGATAATTTTGCTTCCGAATGGTTGTCTTTATCAGTTGAGTCTCGTTAGGTGGTACCATCCCATACTCCATAACCTTCCTTCCTGGGGAAATATTGGGTAACTGGAAAATCCGAGCTGTAAGCCATTTAAAATCATTGCTTTGTTGTTGAAACGCCGCTGTTGCTGTTGGTAGTCTCATCGCTGAAGCTATACTTTTACCAATAGCTACATAAAGTATACATCTTACCCTTTTTGATTGAGAATTGTATATGTGGCTGTTGACTAAGACATACTGTTTCTATTGTGAGTCAAATTTACTGACTAAGCCATACTGAATTAGATTTTCAGAATGTTAGAACCCTTAGGGTAATGGTAACCTTTAATTACCTCCAGTACATATCAGAGTTTTTGTTTGGCTTGGCAATGCAATACAATGTGTCAAGCATTTTACAGATTCACAAGCGCTTTACTTAAAAGAGTTGACAAAAGCTATTCTTTTCTGTTGAAGAAAACGTTTGGTATTTGACAGCTTCCCAATATTTTTGCTGTCTGTTCTAGAAATCGCACAAACCGTATTAGTAATATGAAAGGTGGTCTAGTATGCTCCATGCATCCGATAAGCAAGTTTATTTCTAGAGTTAGTCCAAGTAAAACTCTGTTAAGGTTCATAAGGCTTATAATAAAGAGACTGCCAATATTTATGACACCAAAGTAGTACCATTAAATCCATCACAGTTATATTTTTCATATTGTACTTTTGTGGTGCCATAGATGTTTTATTTTTTCCCTAAAAAGTTGGTAAAAGTTAGGTTAGTTTTACAAAAAAAAACTTTGACCTGCAGGGGGTAAGACAGTCCCCTAGTATTGCATTTAATAGAGAAGATCACTCACGCAGGTCAAGAAAAAAACCCCGAACCAAAACTTAAGTTAGTTTTGACTCGGATCAACTCTACTATGTCAGTTCATTACTTAAAGCAGGCAATCCTAATATCTGGAAATGTTTTCAAGGCAATTTTAGAGTGGTCACATTTATTTATCAAAAAATCAGATTGCAGATATTCAAATCTGTTTGGCTGGTTTGGTGTGCATTCAGCACTGAGTTACCTCAGAAGGCCTCAACAAGTTTTTCCACATTTATAGTATTTTATTATATATCTCTCTCCTTTGATTGTCAGGATCCTGATAGTTACCATGATTTGAATCTATACCGCAAGACTTCTAGCAACTACGAAACTGATGAGGAATATGTCAAGTACTGTGATGAAATAGCAAAGAAAATTAAGGTATGTATCTTTGGGAAATATCTGATCTATTGCTATAGATAAATTGTTTTTTCTCTTCTTTTACTGACTATTCTGTTTGATAGTGGGTTGAAAAATATGTGCATCTGGATTTTAACGAGGAAGGCAACAAATGGAAACAATGTAAGTTATATGCATATAATTAAGTGCCCTGACAGCACCGATGTTCTCTAGTTTTTAGAGTTTCAGATTACGGGAAGAAAGCAAGCCATGAAGATTGCAGCAGATTTCTCACATTTGCCTCATTCTTTAGCTACTCGTGGTTATGATGTAAGATCATCTGTTATAATTTAGTTGTGAATGCTAGTAATAGATGTATCTCACAACTCTCATCTCTTCGCTCAGGAGTATATTTGGTGCCTGAAATACAATTATCAATGCATAAAGGACTTTGATCGTATTTACTTTGAGATTTGGAAGCTAGTCAATGGCAAGAAGGTTCTTCTCGTGCTTTGTTCTGATATTAGATCACAACCGACAATGATGTGTTTAATCATGTTGCCAGTGCTGAGTGTTTGTTTTATTTCTTCAATGATCAGATGAGTTTCAGAGAGGCTTTGGAGGAACTCCAAGAAAAGAAGATGTTTCCTGCTCGCTCATGTATGATTCAAGCTGCGATCAACGGGGGTAGTCACATGCTATTAAAGGTAGACACTGTTTCTTGAGGCATTCTAATTTTGTGACTTCTCCTTTTAGTTTCATGACCTCACCGACAAGATTCCAAAACATGTAAGTGTGATTTTTGTAGTCATGTCATTATGATGGTTTATTAAAGTGATTTCTTTTAATATATCGTCTGTTTGCCTTCAGATTGTAGATGGTAACAGAGTTTTAGAGCACATTACTCATGTGTTTCATGAGAAGGTTTGTTATTTGATCTATTTCACTATTACTCCGCACGCTTGCTATATAGTATATACTGACTAATTAGTAGTAACAAATGTGCCTTTCAGTTTGGATGTCCAATGACCTATGTGGATTATGTAGTTTCATGACCTCACTGACAAGATTCCAAAACATGTAACTTAATAACCTGTAAATAACTGCCGGGGACTTTCTCTGAGGACTATCGGGGAGATCCGAGCCTTTATCATGATACAATAATTTGTAGTTAATTAAGATGACAGAGGGTAGCAATGTGGTGAAAGTCAGAACAATTTCCTGCTGCTTAGGTAGTTTCTTTGAATTCTTCTGTGACGCTCATGATTAAACATTGCGATGTAAGAACGAGATAGCCGATTAGCCTTGTCCTTGAATGTACTGCGGTGACTTATACGAATTTAATTATGATGCTGCGTCCATTGTCTGTTTGCAGAAAAAGGCAACGGATTTCAGGGAGACCGAGGCACGGGGAAATGCCAGAGTTGATCTGGCAAGTAGTGAAGAATCACTCCCAAAGAAGAAGCACAAGTAGCCGAGGCCCGAACGTGTTGCGACAGTGACATGTACTTATTAGGGACTCCTGATAAAGTGATTAGTTGAGCGAGCCATCGGCCCATTGCTATAAGTAGGCAGCTTTCATACCGCACTGCCCATTGCTATAAGTAGGCAGCTTTCATACCGCACTAGAAGTGCAGAGTTTGCAATTGATGATGAATGATGAACAAAGAGCGAGTTGCCGATCGATAGGGCTATGCCCAGGGTTTACATGGGCTGAACGCATTGTTATTTGGGTCGAAAGCAAGGTCTGCGAGAGGCCCGTGATGCAGCGTTGCGGCAGCCGTGGCACAGCATTGAGCGTGTGGTGGCGAAAGCAAGTCGAGAGAGAGAAAGAGTAGGAAGCGAGGAGGGATTGGACAAGGCGGCGCTGCGCTGCGATTGGATGATGGTAGTTGGCGCGTGGGTGCGGGCGGTCGCCATCCGACCAGGTGGGCAGGTTCTGGCCAAAGAGAAGCAACGGAGGAATCATCGTCGTCAATCAATCCGCGGCCATCGGACGGCACGTGACGAGCCGACGCCGGCCAGCGCGTCGTCGACGTCGTTCCCCGGTCTCTGTCCGCGCACACGGATCGGAGGAGAACAAGTAGTAGCTGTCAATTGGATCTGTTAATTTGGAGGTGCCGCTACAATGATTAGGGCTCTGATGCTGGCACGGCGTCCTGGTTCCGTTCGTTCACTGGCTCTCCTCTGCTCCGCGCACGCTCGCGCCTCGAGCGTGGATGGACCACCAGGTACCAGTGGGGTGGAGTGGATGGAGCCAGGAGGAGGCGGCCGTGCATCTCATTGAATCCGTCAGGCGTTTCCCGGAAAAGGCCCCGACTGGCTCTGCCTGCGGGACGAGGAGCCGCGGCCCGTGACCGATCGATGGGTGCATGGATTGGATCACGGCCGCCGCAGCGAAGGAACCCACCAGGTGGCGCCGCACGTCCTACTAGTACTACCAGGATTGGATCACCTGCAGCTGCAGAGGACTAGTAGTAGTAGTATCGAAGCAGGGGTGGGGAAAAGAAATGTGAAATGCAAACTGGAAAAAGGGAATGGTGCGGCGTCCCCGTCGGAGGTGACGGTCGGATTGACCAGCTCGCTCTCGCCCAACCCCAGCTCCTCAATGCATGCTCTCCTCGCGCCACGACAGCACAAGAGAGGCCAATGTAATGATGGATCCGACGCGACGCGGCGTCGGGGTCGGAGGCGGACCTCGTCAACGGACAGGGACGGCCTTCCTTCCTTCCTTCCTTCCGGCTACGCGCCTTCTGCCTCCCAGTTGCGGCGCCGGATCGGGATTGGATGGATACACAACTCTGTGCTCCCGTTGATTATTCGTCAGGCAAATAGCCCACGAGTAAATCCGTCCAATTGGAAAGGAAAAGCCTCCTGCATGCAGTGTACTACTACGACGTTCACAGCACGGATGAATGGGATGATAGCAAAGCACCTCTTCCTTCCCTTGAAGTGACATTAAATCTGGCAACAACTTGGAGGTAGCCCAACGAATCCACCCGCTCTCTCTACTGCAAGTGCGAGACGAGACGAAACGAATCATTGGGCGGATTAGACTGGGCGAGCATGCCCACCGTAACATGCACAATTGCAATTGCAGTGCATGGAGATGAAGAGAAGGAGGAGAGTGCGGTGGGCCTTAAACATGCTTGTATGGAAAGAAATATCACATCGCACAGCACAGCACGAGGCAAAGAAGAGAGAGAGAGAGAGAGAGGGGCAGGAGGGCGGTTAGCCATGTGAGCCAGCACAAATCGCTTTAGCAGTGGTCACGCCCCCGCGCGCATGTGCTCCACCTTCTTCCTCCTACCCCATCTGTGTGTACATTGACTTGGATTTAATTTCCCATCAGATTCTTCTTCTTCTTCTACTAGCTGCTGCTTCGCTTGTTACCCATTGTGCATTACCGATTCACCTCATCGTAAGTAGTAGGGCGCTAGCGCTACTTGTAGGGCTGGAAAAGACGCCTCTCCGCGCGCCCAAAAGAGCCTCCCTCCGTATTCAATCCTATCTCAAACACGTTCGAATCGTGTGCAGCACCAACCCACGCAACACAGTCAGTCCATCTTCTCCCTCTGCCGGAAAGAGTAGAATAAAATTTCACGGGCAGACTACTCCTGCAGAAGAGGTGCGGTGGTAACCCTGACGGTGACGTGCACGGTCCACACTTGACACTGCCGATGCATCGAGCCGCATTTTCACAACGGTGACAGGGCGAATCGCATTCGCCCCCGGTAACTACGTTCCTCTTCTTCTTTTCGTCTCGGGGGCACCGATTCCATCGGCGAGGAAGAGGGGGAAAGGTTAGGCTTTCGAATTATTCCCATTGCCCTCGGTGGGTTAACTTGTCATCATCCTCCAATTTGCTAATAAAGCAAGCCAGCGGTACAGCTCTCTCTGGGAATTTTTTGGCAAGTGCATTACGGACTGAAAGTAGGCACAGAAAGAGAGAGAGGAAAGGACGAAACAACAAAGCTAGTTGCAGGCGGAGGCAGGAGCGCTGCGGTTGCACTTGCTTGGCGTCCATAGATTGGAGTTGGAGGGCACTTCTTTTCAGGACGGATCCCCGCCTAAACCCCACGCATTTAGTTTACCCTAACACTAATCGTGAGTGACCAACCTTGCTTAACGTTCCAACTAGAAACCAGTCGCCGTCGCTTTTCCCCTCCTTGTACTACTGCATCAATATGGTTGAGATCGCCCTGTGCATCTGTCACTTGCCTGACGGATGCACACCAGAACGTCTTCAATTTTTTTCCCACATAAAGCAGAGCCGGGCTCGTTTACAATCTGCACCAAAAAAATTGATTCCACTGCTAGTGCTGGCCCAACAACAATAATTTCAACAATGCGTTACTACTAGTTGCTTTGCGTTTGAATAAAATGTTCATCGTGCAGCCAATGACCGGAAGGCAGCAGTTGTAGTAGCAACCAAAAACTGCCAATCTTGCGTGGAGATGCAGATGCGGCGGCAGCACTGTCTTGAAGAGGTAGGTGGTGGAGACGCCGCAGCGGCCACGGTTTGATCCGCGTCAGAGAGCGAGAGAGTGGTTGTTTGGTGCGCGGCAGTTTTCTCGGCCGCCGGGCGGAGAGTACCGGACGCTGACGCGGCCCTGGCCTTTGTTGCCTGCACTTTTCCGCATACAAAATAACCTGCATCCGTCCGACTGTTCTCGGCGACGCCGGTAAATAAGTACCGCTAGCTGCTCCTTATTTTCCTCTTGCAGCCACAGATTTTACCGGACCCTTTGCTTCTGGCTCTTGTTGGTCCACGCACGACTTCACAGTGCGTTTGCTTGGCAAGAAATGAAAACTGCCGCTTGCACTGGGCCATGGAAATTAACTGCGCTCCTCTGATTTCTTGTCAAATACTCTATCGCCAGCAGTAATGACCTTTAGTTACCAAATCGATTTTATTACCACAGTTATTAACCATAGCGTTGGAGTGCTAGACAAGTGAGCCATCTCATTAAGTATACTGAAACTAGCCTAATTTGCTTCTTCTTCTTTTAAAAAAAAACAAAAAGAACCCGACCTAATTTGCCAAATTGATCTGGAGAGCCACGCGTAACTTTGCCATACTAGTAGTAGATCTAAGCCAGGACCAAAAAAAGGGGGAAATGAAATCTGATAGCCCGGCGGATTCTATAGTTAGTTTAGGACTGAACGAATCAAGTGGAGCATACAAAAATGAGGAGGGCGACGACGATTCAATGTATGTGCTGCTTCGCATCTCAACACTAATGAGCGACTACTGGTGCCACAAGCAAAATAAAAGCCTTATAGAGAGAAAAAAAAGAAACAGGCCGATATTCTTTTGCAAGGCCGCTTTATTTCTTCACTCATAATGCACTGATTGCCTCTACGCAAAATAATTCATCAGATTAGTAGTAGTTGAATTGACTTTAGGCCGGTACGTGTATATACTAGTATGTAGCCTGCGAGAACGACGAATACCGAGGACAGTGACGAACCGATGAAATAATATAAATTCCCGTACGAGCAGCGGGAGTTGTTGCGCCAATCAGCATCGGATAAACGAGAAAAAGAAATGGGAGGGAAATACAGACGCCGTGGCCTGCAGAAATAATCGATGAGGTGAGCTTCAGGTGAGCTGGCCGGTGGCCGCTTCCCCACTTTTCTACTATTTCTGAGGCCTGCCCCGTTTCCAAATCCGACGAGCCAAAACAGACAGACGCACACAAAGAGGCGCAGAGGAGGAGAGAGAAAATCGAGAGCGGGAATAAAAAGGGAAAGAAATAAAGTGGGAGTCTCATTTCCCCAAGCACCACCACCACTACTACACGAGAGAGAGAGAGGGGGAGAGAGAGAAGAAAAGAGAGAGAGAGAGAGAGAGAGAGAGGGAGGCAGCAGGGGCTGCAGCAGAGGCCAGAAGCATTAGAAGCGGCAGTCGTAACCAAGTGGCATCAGTAGATAGAGCCAGCCATCTATCCATCCATCTATCTATCTCATCTCTACAGGTATAAATCCTCACGCATCGGTAGGAGGGCGAGAGGGGACGGGGAGCCCAGGGCCGCCACCAGGCCAACTACCCAGTGGGGGAGACGGGATTTCTCGGGTGCGGACTGACGCGGAGGGCCTGATTGCTGCGATCTTGATTTGCTGCTCGCCGTCTCCCATGGCGTTGATTTCTTAGGTGCGTCTTACTCTCACCTCCTGTTCTTCGTTTGGTCACTGATTCGATTTCTTAGGGCCGCAAAGATTCGGTTCCTGTTGCTGGATTTGGGGGAGATTGATCGGGTTTCCGGTGAAAGATTCGATTGCTATGCTCGTTCTGCTCTCGCGGTCTACTCAGATCTCGTGCCCAGCTTGTTCTTTACTGGATTCGTGTTTCGGGGGAGCTGAAGATTCGGTTTCTGTGTTGGATTTGGGAGAAATCGATCGGGTTTCCGTTGAAAGACTCGGTTACTATGCTTGTTTTCCTCCCGCGGTCTCCTCAGATCTCATGTGCCCAATCTGTTCTTGATCCCTTGATTTCTTCGTCTTTAATTGCTTTCCCATTCCGTTTTTTTTTCGCCTGCAGATAGCGGATTGCCAAGCAAGCAAAGACTTCCTTTTGTGGATCAGTCTTAGGAGAGGAGCAGAAAATAATAAAGCAACACGAAACAAATTTTTGGGGCAAGGGAGAAGGCATGATGCTGGAAGGGAAGACCTGCCTCGTGTCGCGCTCCCTGCCGAGCTCCTGCGAGCAGGAGTCCGAGTGGGCGTACCTCGCCCACGAGGTCCTCAACGGCAAGCGCCCGGTGCCGGAAGATATGGAGGTCGACGACCTCGACAAATCTGACGGCGGCGGCAAGCGCAGCAAGCCACCATCTCCGCAGCCGCACACACCAGATATCTTAGAGAGCCGCGGCCATAGTCGCCAGGCCTCTGGTGGCGGAGACCAGCACGGCAACGGGAGCAACCTCATTGGTTCAATTGGTCGTGACCTGACCATCAATTGCCTCCTCCGGCTCTCCCGGTCGGAATACGGCTCAGTAGCCTCCCTGAGCCGGGACTTCCGGTCGCTGGTTCGCACTGGGGAGATCTACCGTCTCAGGCGGCAGAATGGGATTGCAGAGCAATGGGTTTACTTCTCCTGCAACGTTCTAGAGTGGGACGCCTATGACCCATATCGGGAACGCTGGATCCAAGTGCCAAAGATGCCACCGGATGAATGCTTCATGTGCGTGGACAAGGAATCACTTGCTGTGGGAACTGAACTGCTAGTGTTTGGGATGGCAAGGATTGTATTCAGATATAGTATCCTAACCAATTCATGGACTCGGGCTGATCCAATGAATTCACCACGGTGCCTGTTTGGGTCAACAAGTGTGGGGGAAAAGGCCTTCGTAGCAGGGGGTACTGATTCTAATGGCAGGATACTAAGCTCTGCAGAGATGTATAACTCTGAGACTCACACCTGGACTACCCTCCCCAGCATGAATAGGGCAAGGAAGATGTGTTCTGGGGTTTTCATGGATGGCAAGTTCTATGTGATTGGTGGTGTGGCCAACAACAATGTAGTGCTGACTTGTGGTGAGGAGTATGACTTGAAGAGGCGTTCTTGGAAGATCATCGAGAACATGTCTGAGGGCCTCAATGGAGTGACTGGTGCTCCTCCTCTAATTGCAGTTGTCAACAATGAACTTTATGCAGCCGATTACAGTGAGAAGGATTTGAAGAAGTATGACAAGAAGAACAATAAGTGGATCACTCTTGGAAAATTGCCAGAGCGCTCTGTGTCAATGAATGGTTGGGGTCTTGCTTTCCGAGCATGTGGAGACCGGTTGATTGTCATTGGGGGTCCAAGGACCTATACTGGTGGTACAATTGAGCTCAACTCTTGGGTTCCGGATGAGCGACCACCTGTGTGGAATATGATTGCCAGACGACCATCTGGAAATTTCGTGTATAACTGTGCCGTGATGAGTTGCTGAATCCGCTGAATAAAAGAAAGATGCAGCGGATATTTATTAAGGATGGTATGCACAGAGGCAGCCTGTCCAATTTCTTCAGCAGTTCAGCCTTATTCTTCTTAGAGATTTCTGCCTTCAGCCCAGATTCAAATTTAACTGGCCATCTGCTGAGCCACAGCAGTCTCATGTAACCCTCGAGTTCTAATACTTCTGTTTCCCTGCTAATCCATTTCTACATTTGCATTGATGAACCGCTCGTGATTTCAAAGATACGAGACTATGCAAAACAAATGTCATATTAATAATCTAGAAACAACTTCAGAGAGGTTTCTTTATCTGTTGATGAGCAGCAACCTATTCAAGAAATACTTGATTCACTTGTATCTTCCACGAATGCTAATTTTTGTATTGTATCTTACCGTAATGCTCCTTTCTCTCTTAAAGTATCTTTATGCGCTACCAAATCGGCAAGTGCTGATCGTCAATTTTTCTTGGGTGATATGCTTCAGCATGTACTTGCTGACAATGTGACATTACTTCTATATTGGTCTGAGATTTTTTTTTTTTTTACTATCCATGTTTGCTTCAATTGTGTGTTTAAACTATGAACAAAACTGCTGTGCTGTTTCAGAATCAAGTGTATGAAAAGACTAGAAACGAGATCATATACATCCACTAGATGCAGTCTAGATGTGACTTTATAGCAGGCAGTATTTCTTCTTGTAGAGTTCTATTGTTGAGCTGCCAATCTTCTTTATATTGTTTTATAGCATTATTATTTCTGATAAGCTTGAATGATTACTGAAAACAATAAAGAAAGTTGATTTGATATGTTTGTTAGTAGTTTAACATGCTAGATGTTGTATTTGCTGTACTAGTACTCTGCGATAAGTGAATGTGAAGATTTCATTAGGAACTTCCTAAGGTGAAAAGGATAGTGATTTGCAATTGTTGGTTGCCTTTTGGTCGTGCTCTTCTGTTTGCTGGAGAATTTCAACGGTATTCTGAGTTTCAAGATTGTGCATCATTCCTTTGGTTGGGTTACTCCAGGTAACTCTGAAACCGAAGTTGTGCGTCTAGGAATGAAATATTTGAATAAATTCAATTGGTAGATATTACTGTATAAAAGAGCGTTGTGTTGGCTGTTTATTAGTGCATTACCTGTCCAAATGAGGATTTGGCCCTACGGAATCAGGATCTATGAAAGGCTCTGCAATCGCTACCAAATGACCGGTTTCCATTTAAATAGTAGAAATTTGTTTTTAGTGATGCTGAAGTAACTTAATGATTCATCAGGGTCTAAGTAGTTTTCCAACATTTGTGGGTAGTAGTCTAATGGGATGCCCCTGAATCTGGGGGCTTATGAAACATACTTATGTGCTAATACTTATTTTTATGTAGCTAGAATAGACAATAGAGATTATTTTGTTTGGGCATGTGCTTATTCACTTGGTTGGCTTCCATCCAGATTTGATTTACTGTCATCTCTGTTAGCAATGCAAGATATATACAAATATAGTTCAAAGCTCATACCACTGACCTATTTTCATTCATTCACTTTAATATCATGCCTATTTATAATCTATGGTAGCATGCATGATTTCCTAAGAGAAAGCAAGCCCTTTTTTAGCATGGTTAGATGCTAAGAATTTAAGAAGAAAAAAGGCGCTAAATGCATTTCAGGCATTGCTTGTTGACTAGGAATTGTTGGTTCCTTGGATGTTTGTATGACTTGAGAATTGCATGCCGAAGTCTGTTTTGGCTGGTCCTGTATGTTGACTAAGCCTTGGTTACAATTAGTATAGGCTAGATGGTCAATTGAGCTTGTTTAATCCGGTAAAATTCAGTGTCTTTCCATAACCGGTAGCTTAAAACCTGAGTAAACCCTGTCTGTATACTTCCTGTTCCTGAGTGCTGTCATGTCCAGGAAGCAGCAAGGATGAGAGGAACAAGGTTTCAGAGTAGAAACTGGGTGTTGAATTGTTCTTGCAGAGTGTTGCGTGAAGCTTTGTTCTTTTGACTGGCGGAGCTTGTACTATCGGTTTCACAGGATTCCCAGTGTGGCTACGTTGCCGTGACGCTTTACAGCACGGCTGGTTTTTTGCTTTGTTTTAAATTTCTTGTGCTCCCTCTTTCTCTGCTGGCAATTATTCCGCGGAGTGGAAAGGGAATGCGTTGCGTTCGGAAGAGGATCGCAATAATTCTGACGTACGTCGCTGTTGTGGTATCGAGTTCTGTCCCTCCCTCCCGCGGTCGCTGCTCAACTCTGGCACAGCTTCCTTCCACCGGTTTGGCCGCTTGTGTTTGTCACTGGTCATGGACATGAAATTGATCTGTTTTGCTTCTCTGCCTTGAAATGTATGAGGTGGAGGCTTTGATTCTCCCTCTAGTAGTATCAGAATCTTGCCTTAACCGAATATTTTTGTCCATTTTCCACGCCGCTGAATTCCCGGGGAATATATTTGAGTGGGGAATAATTTACACATCTCCGGACCTGCGAAATGTTCAGTGCATACGTCCCAGTTGTGCATTTATGCCTAATCCCCTTTATTCGCGAGCACGCATCAGCCACGCCGCCTCCTATTTTTCCTTGGGTTGGCCCATGCGATGCGACGAGATATTGCAAATGCAATGCATGGACGGGAGTCACACGGGAATCATTGCGATGCGTCCACGCAAGAAACTCGTCTGTTTGGTTAAGAAGAAGAAAAAAACAGAGAGACTTGTGTTTTTTCTTTCCCGCCCTCCCGACCCGTCCCGTCGCCATCGACGCCGCTATCCCTTTGCTGCCAGGCGCGAGTCAAGTTGCAACGGTAACGCGCGCGCGTTTCCATGGGGAAACGTGTCGCTAACGAAGAAGAGACCGTCGGAGCCATGATGCTGCGGCCCATGCGTGTGCTTGGTTGGGCAGTTGACCGTTTCTCGAGTCCTCGATTACGGCTTGGCGGGCGAGTACTGCCAAACGGCGAGATACGTGCTGTATACGCGTAACGTACCGCCGCACGGTTACCTCGTGCATCCGCACGTGCGTTTTTACCGGCACCTTTTTTGTTACGGCGTGTTCCCCGCCCGTCGAGCCGCTCGCTCTGAATTGACTGGCGGCTAGTACTATTTCAGTTCACAGGGAAGGAAGCAAGCAAACAAAAAATGCATGAATCCGCGATGTGGGCTGCTGCTGCGTCCGGATCAGGCCTTGTTGTGTTCTGGGTCAGGTCCAGAGATTAACGGGCGCTCTGATCGTGGTAATCAGGCCCAAATTCCCCCGTTTCCCGTTGGAGAGAGCGCGATAATCAGTGGTGCCGTACCAAGGACGAGTTGATGTCGCCGGAATTTGAGAAAAGAGAGAGATGCTTTTGCAAAAAGTCGTGGGCGTGATTTCGCAAGGACAGGCAGGCCGCTGCGGGTGTACACAGGTGGTAGTACGAGAGCAGAAAGGGCGGATTCCCGAGGCCGGCAGCGGCAACCGTGCGCATGTGAGCAGAGCAGGCCTCCCTCTGTGGGCTCGCTCTCTGGGCGCAGGTAGTAGCCCAGAGAGAGACGAGACGAGTGGACTGCGAGTGAGCGCCGTCAGAACCCAATCATCATCAATCGTTGCGTCGGACGGGCCCAATTCCCATCGATGCCCGGCAGACCAGTACGTACTCCCTGCCTGCGGTGACAGACGACGGGTTGGTGGGTTTCATTCACCCCCTCCTTTTTTTCACCGCATAGGTGACGTCGTCGTCGCACGGTGCGGATGCCTCGTTGTCTGCCGGGTCGGGTCGTGCACCAGGCAGGCAAGCCGGCAAGGCAATGCAAAAACCAAAGGCAAGACAAGACCACATGCGAACAGGTGGGTTCCCTGCCGCGCGCCCGGTGCATCCTCTGAACTCGTGTTAAGGGGTGTTCCCGGCGGCTCACAGCGCCAAGCATTCCCGTCACAGAACACTCCACCTCCAGAGTAGTAGCTAGAGATGGCGAGGAGATTGATCGCCGGCAGGAACGCTGTAACCACGTCGCGGTGCCGGGCGGGAATCACGCACGCACCATCAGCGGCATCATGGCGCAATCATTGACGACCTCGCCTCCCGTCTGCTCCAAGGTGGACGATGGACGAAGGAATGGATCTCCCAGTCCAGCGCGAATCGTCCTCGAAGAAGAAATCCCCGCTCCACTTGGCACTGCCGCTCTGCAACTCTGCATGTGCAACTGTCCTTCGGTTTCCACGCACGCGTTGGGGACTTTTATCAAGCTGTTCGTTTCTAGGTATATAATTTTTAGAGGAGTCAAATCAAAGAGAATTTTATTATTTTAGAGTCTTAAATAAAGTCTAATCTCGAAACTAATTACAGACCCCTTTCTAATTCACGAGACGAATCCAACGAGGGTAATTATGGTGTTATTAGAAGATGTTTACTCGTAGCATCACTGTAGCAAAATATAGATTAATTAGGATCATTAGATTCGTCTCGCAAATTAGAGAGGGGTCGTGACATAGGTTTTGTTATTAAATTAATAAAAGATCTACTTAAATAGTAAGATTCTCTTTGATGTGACGATCTTAAATTTTAGAGGCGAGGAAACAAACAGGGCCCAAATCAGACCGACGTGCGTTCTTGAGCCGCCGGGGACAGCATCGGGCAATAGCAACGGTTTCCCTCTCTCCTTTTTCCCCCTCGCGGTCACGAGTAGTAATTCGTACGTGTACACATTGTCCCATCCTCCGATCCTCGTCACATGCCAATGGAGGCACTCGCAACTGACAAAAGCGTTGTACCGCTGCTGTTCACGCGTCGCCACTGGAATGAAGAATTCACTCACTCGTAGGAGTATCTGCCTGCAGCAGCGGCGCGCGCCAACAAGGCAGGCGGCACATCTTCGTTGCCCGTTGTTGTGCAGCGCGGGGCCGAGTCCCACACCAGCTCTGAACCCGAATGGGGCTCCCCGTCCGGGAGGCACGCGCTGGCCCATGGGCCCATCCCACAGTGACTAGACCACCTCCCAATCCGATTCCAGCAGCAACGCGCATGGCACCAAGCCATCCGTGACTTCATTCTTCATCTTCATCTTGTTAACCATGCATATGCGTGCGCGGTGGCTTGGTGAGAGCGAGACCTACTCCTCCTTGTGCAGCAGGGCGGCAGACAGGCCTCGACACGAAGATGCGTTCCCGTCCACTGCATCAGCAGCTAGCTTATCCGTGGATCGGAGGGGCAGGGAACCGGCAGGCGATGGCTGCGGTCACCTTGCTTTCCCATACATAAATCTGATGGCACTCCTGTCTGAAGAAAAATACAGGAAATCCACACCAACTGATTGCTAGCATCTCCCTCCATCTCCCTTGGGACATCTATCGATCGATGACACACACACACACATATATCCGTGGGTCCGTGTATGGGTGTCATCTTGCTATCTGCTACTTATGACGATCTCTCTCCTTCAGAGGGGGAAAAGATCTAGTACTAGTAAAAGGAAATACCTGGACCAATGTAATGCGAGGACCACGCCTCCGTATATGAGGTGAGGTGATCCCAGAAAGATCACGCAATCTCAGGGTGGGCTCGTCCCCCACACCAACACCAGGAGGGAGGCGCACGTCCTTCTCCCCGCCCGCCACCAACGTACCACAAAAGCTACCGGTGGTGAGATCTATCTCCTCTGCCATCAGTAATTCCTCTTCTTTGGCCGCGGTGTTACCTTTGACAGTACTGCTGCCAGTAGTACCTTCTCCCGTCCCCTTTTCTTGGTCCTTGCTTTCCATGCATGTGACAGCCTCTCTCCAAAGTCAAGCTTCGCCATTGATTGATTCGGTACAACAAAAAGCCTGCACTGCTGCTTCGTATTAACATTTCCAATCAAATTTCCTGCTAATACTGGCTCGGTCATGGTAAGATGCAACCTCAGTTGCGGACTCAGTACTACTCTCCATTGTTACGTGCATGATGGTGTTATGAGACAGTAACTATATATAATGCTGGATTTAGTTTTGTCGAAATTGCCACAACTATGATGCTTTCTTGTGTCCTGGTAGTACATGGTAGTGATAATTAGGGACCCCTAATGGCAGTACGAGTAATTAACAAGATTACAAGTGCCCTTGTCTGCCTAAAGTAGTACCACCGTCACATCTCCTTGATTGTGGTTGTATCAGGAGACCATGGGCCGGGGCCGGGCTGCCGGGCACAGTGGGCCCAGCACTCCCCTCAGTCCCTCTCCCTCTTTTTTTTTTTTGAAGGCGTCGCTCTCCTATTAATACACCATCTCTTTCCTAACAACCAACTCACTCACTCGCCACTTGCAAGCTTGTACTGCGCGAGCTGCCTGCCGGTCTCCGCTCATTCTCTCTGGCGTGCGTGTTTCACACTCGCAGTAACACTTCCTCCCCCTGAGAGGGTTCACCGGCTAGCAAGGTTTAAGGGACTCTCCTTCTTCAAAGTCCCTTTCACATTTTCCCTTCCACCCGTTGCATCGTCCCTTTTCATACCTGCTCATCTTGAGCCGAGCTCGCACACACACGTCCAAAGTCCAAACACAGCAAGCTGCTGCAAAAAAAAAAGGCCAACGAGCAGAGAAGAAGCCAAGTGCTGCGTCCTGTTATTAGTCCTCCAGAGACCGTAGAGACGATGTCGGGCCGGCGTGGCAGGATCAGCGACGAGGAGATCAACGAGCTCATCTCCAAGCTCCAGGCGCTCCTCCCGGAGTCCTCCCGCCGCCGGAATGCCAACCGGGTACTGCATACTACTCTCTCTAGTGCTTGCTCTTCTCTTCCGGCCAAATGCGTTCGCCGAAATGCTCATTTCGTCGGTGCAGCAAAAGTCTGACTTGCGTCTGATGATGTTTGCAGTCGTCGGCGTCGAAGCTTCTGAAGGAGACGTGCAGCTACATCAAGAGCCTGCACCGGGAGGTGGACGACCTGTCGGACCGGCTGTCGGAGCTCATGTCCACCATGGACAACGACAGCCCCCAGGCCGACATCATCAGGAGCATCCTCCGGTGACCTCTGCTCAGCTGAGCCTGAGGAGAATAGAGAACCAGCTTATTGGAGGAGCTAGCTTTGTTGCTCGCTTGCTGCTGCTTCGACAACCTTATTAATCATGTTTCTCTTTCTCTCTCGTGATCCGTCGATCGAGATGGTATGTGTGTTTGTTGTTCCGGCCAGGTCTTGTTTAATTAACCGGAGAAGAAGTGCCCTCGTTTAATTAGTGAGAAGGGTTTCTTACGGTATAGTATGCTAGTACTGTAGTAGGCTCTCATCATGTACCAGGGGTTATAGTAGGGATACATGTATGTATGAACTACCTGTACTAGCCAAGGTACTGCTAGTAGCTTCCAGTAGCATTGTGAGCTGTAGCCGTCCTCAGCTGCAGACGCGTCTCCTTTTGGGTTGTTGCTTTTGTACATTGCCAATGGATCGGACAAGCAAGCTTAATTTGCATTGACGACTGCCAGCCACACTTTAAATTTGTACTAGTACTATAGAAAAAGAAGTGTCTTGTATCCAACGTACTGGATTAGTACTATACTGTGCTCTGTTAAATCCATGAACATTGAAATCAGCCAGTCAATCACTGCACGGCAATATAATGGTGGAGATAGTAGAACTGAAGCAAAATGCTCGAGCAACGTGCAATATAAAACCAAGGCCCCTCGTGCGCGCGTACGTACGTGCGCACAGAACATGGAGGCGGTTGGGGCGTTCTTTGTCTATGGCTCGTTCGTTTCGTGCCCTCAAATTTGATCGTCATATCGAAGAGAATCTTACTATTTATGAATATTTTAATCAATTTAATGACAAAACCCTTTTACAGATTAGTGCTAATTTTTGAGATGAATCTAATGAGCTTAATTAACCTATGTTTTATTAAAGTGGTGCTACAGTAATCTGTCTTCTAATCATGACTTAATTAACCTCATTAGATTCTTCTCGTGAATTAGTCTAGGGGTCTGTAATTTATTTTATAATTAAACTTTATTTAAGTACTTCTAAATAGTAAGATTCTTTTTTACGTGACAACTATAAAATTTAGACCCGGAAAACGAATCACATCAATATTAGTTAAACCGCGCGCAAACGTGGTTTGGGGACTTCAAAAAGGGCCGGGGCCGGGCGGCAACACGCCCTACTACTTTTCAAAGAGCACGCGAGGAGAGGGTTGTGTAGCATCAAGACACGGCCCTAATACCTAGAGCGTGGCCGGTCAAACTTTTTGGCTCGGCCTGGAGTTTCTCGTGCATGGGACTTGCAAACACTGATCCTCTGGGGTACTGTCTACTCCAGTAGGCTACCTACACAATTGTCCAGCACTAGTATCTTGGATAGTCGCCGACAGGAGGGCCCACCAAGTGCAAGATCTCTCCAGACATGGTGGCGTCGCGTCGGATCGCCGCTCCCTAGCTAATACTACTAAACGGCCGGCTAGTTGATCGGCCATAATCAAGGCTCAACTGCAGTAGTACTAGTTAGTCCTGTGTGCATGCTCTTAATTGAGATGAGCCGACGACTGTAGTATCTTCTACTCCCTCCGTCTAAAAATATAAGGATTTTTGACTTTCTGACTTCTTGTTTGACCATTCAGTCTCATTTAAAATATTTATGTTGATATAAAAATAAAGAATACATACTTAAAATATATCTAACAATAAAGTAAATTGTAACAAAACAAATAAAATTTTAACAAATTTTTTGAATAAGACGAATGATCAAACATAATCTCTGCAAGTCAATAAATGCTTACATTTCTAGACGGAGGGAGTACTGTACTACTACTTGTTGTAGGATCGGAGTAGTATATTTTGGACTGTAGTACTATGGGAGTATCAATCACTGGTTGAGAGATCTCAACAACTGTGCAGGAGTATCCGAATTCTCCTCCTCGACAGTGGACACCCCTAGTCAAATCTCAGGTCTCGCGCAGATGCGTCCAAATTAAAACCTCCCATCGAACATGACGGATTATTGTAATGCATCAGTAGTAGGGTTTACTCTCTGTTTCCGAGACATTATTGGCAGGTAGCGCGCTTAGTTTACTAAACCGCACGCTTAGGAAACGGCTCTCTCTCTCTCTCTCGTCTCGCAGTTCAAAGAGGACCAGCTCGGAGCAACTAGCTAGGTGAGGACGGAAAGGCTCGTCGGACAAGGGAAGTGCTTGTTTATGAGTTCCCAAACCCTGGATAGGGAGAGGAGTTCAAGTTGAGTTGAGGCACGAAGGGTCATCCATCACATCGGGCAAAGCATGGGGAAAAGCAGAGCTGAGAAAGTCCGGGCACCCGGTGTGTCTGCTGCAGGAGGGAAACGGAAATGGATTGCTTACAGTATTCGGGAGCGATTTGAGGAGGGAGCAAAAGCTTTGTTGCCAAGTGCTGGCGGGCTCTCGGCACCGGGCGGCAGGCCGGCGCCCACATAATGAGGAGGCCTGTCCTCTCAAGCGCCCTCCCTAGAAATGTGCTGCACTTGTCTTGTCAGTCAAACGACGAGCGATCCAGGTCCCACTATACTAGGACTGACCGACCGACGATGCTGTGCTAGTCGGTGCGAATCAACCGACTGTATGTTTGGACTCTTCTTAATTCGGAGGCAAACAAATGTTGTTGTTTAAGGTATACTAACTCGTACGTATATGGTAATGCACAGTTGCGTACAAGTACTGCTCCAGCGGTGCCCAACTGTTAGTTCGTCCGCAACCGCAAGGGGCATCAGATACAGATGGAGCCGGGTCGCAGGGCGGTGGTGGCCGGCAGGCGGTCGCTGTCGAGGCCCGCGAGATCCTGCCGTCGGATCGGGGCACCGAGATCGATCGGAGCGGCAACAACTACCACCGGTGTTGGTAGGCTGGCCACGCGTTGCTGGCTGCCTGCTGCCGATAAGAAGATAGATAGATGGTCCTGCCCCTCATCTCATCATCTATCTCCGGCATGCTATTGCTAATCTGCTATCTGATCGATCGGCGCTGGACTGGACCACTGACGCGTACAGCGACTGAACTCGCCACCAGCTTCCACGGTGGCAGATCGCAAAAACGAAAAAGGCTGATCGGTCCTCCCCTGCTCCGGCAGCGCCTCTCCATCTGTTTCGGAATCTGTGCGACGCCCGCGTTGGCCGATCACCACACAATCGCTGTCGGATCTAGGTCCCCCGGCTGAGCTAACGCGACGCGCCGCCGGGGCAACGGGAAGACGGTGACGATGGCGCGCGACAACTTCTGTAGGCCCCCGCCCTCCGCGCGGAACGGGCAAGGAAAGGATAATTCAGCCGAGCCCAAATGTACAGACAGGCCTCAGATTCATGGGCCGGACAAGTAGCCCAGTCGCCAATGGGTCGCTGGTGTCCATCTCTTTGAATTCCTAATGGCTTCTCCTGGAAATTATTCTATCCTTTTGTTTCCTTAATAAAAGGATCACGGCAACGATGATTGCTCACGAAATCTCCAGCTTCTCCCTCCGTTGACCTAAAGAGAAAAAAACAATTCTCCGTCCATTTCTCGCCGTGCGCCGTTGGCGTTCACCCGTCGCAACATAATTCAAAGATATGACTTGCATTCTTTCGCAAAAAAAAGATATGACTTGCATTGTACCTGCAACGCAAGAAACAACAAAACAGAGCCACGACGAGATGCTCATGCATCCTTATCGGAACCACAAGTTCGCTAAGCATGCTCATGCGTAAGTACTAATGCTGTAGCCTCCGCCTCCGTCTGCTAATCATCGCACTCACGTTCACACCAAACACCAGCAGTAACCGACCATGGACTTGCAACCTCGCTCTGCTTATTGCATAACACATGTTTACGAATGGTTATTCGTGACATCCGCCCAGGCTGCGCCGTGACACCGCCGGACTTCTTCGCCGATGTAGTGCTTCGAACGCAGCAGCCGGTTTCGTCAGGAGGAAGGGCCCTGCTGCCACCGGAGATGCCGCCATTCGAGCATCGACCCCGGCCGTACTCTGGTTTGGGCGGCGCCGAGATCGTCGACAAGAGGAAGGCGTTCCTAGGCCCCTCGCTCTTCTCCTACTACCACAAGCCGGTACGCACACGGATCCATCTCCGTTTATTTCCGAATGCTTTCTTTTTTCATCGTCTCATCGTCTGAGTCGTCGACAGTACCTAGTAACTAAACACATGTTTACGAATGGACGTGTGAACGCCACAATGTGTCGCTGTTCTCGGAAACGAACTCCCAGTATTGGAGCCCTTCCAAATTATTACGCCGTCGCATGCATGTAGCAGTTCCAAAGAGGCCTCATGCATGGCTTACGAGAATACTCTTTCCATCTCAAAATAATATTCGTACCAGTCAAACACTCTTAAGTTGGACCATATTTATAGAAAATATTAGTAATATTTATATTTTAAACTAAGTTTGTTATAAAAATAAATTTAATAATCTATCTAATGATACTAATTGTGTGCTATAAAGTTTAATACTTTTTAATATATATTCGATCAAAGTTGAAATTGTTTCATTGCTTGCATGGCGAGGACGACACTTATTTTGAGACGGAGGGAGTAGAACAAGATTATATTCTGAACAATCCAGTGGTATACCGCATTGATGGTAACTATTTTCATCCCCCTACACTCTGATCTCCTGGTGAGACAACAAACCACGAGCAGGGGAGAGAACATGCTCATAACTCATAATCGAAGGTAGCATGAAAATTACCTTGATGAACAGCCTCGCAATGCATAAAGCATAAACAATGTGTGCGATTCTCAAATAAGACAACTACTTAGCCTTGAACGCATGCTTGGGACCCCTAGCTACTGCACCTGGCGAGGTTGGCGAACTATTTTTGTCCCCTATGTTGCACTAACTTGGAAACTATAACACATCCCTTCAGTGAGTGCCCAATGGTGAAGAAAATTTAGATTTAGCATCGGTAACTGGATAAATGAGCAACGGCTTCACTCGTCACGTTGGCGCCACCCCACCTCGACCTTGACTGGAATGGGTAGCAAAACTCTCGGACAACACAATCACGAATTCACGATCAGGCAAAGGGTATGCACTGTATCATCACCTTGGTGCAATGGGCCATTTGGAAAGAGAGCAATGAAAATATTTCTTTTTTATGGACATGAGAGCACCTTTAGCCATATCATCAACACAATCAAAGAGAATGGCACGATATGGTGCATGGGTGGGGCTAAGTGCCTAGCTGAAATTGTAGTTCAGACAATCATTAAGTAGTTGCCTTTTGTTTTAAGCTACCTTAGCCCATGCTTAGAAAGAAGCTTCGTTGTTTTCCTACCTTGGTACATGTAAACTCAACTTCTTAATATAACTAAAGTTATCGGCAAATGTTCCGGGCTCTTCTGAAAAAAGGAAAACGGTGGCGATCAGAACATCTCTATTACTCATGTTAAGTGTTGTTCAGGTGTCTTCGTTCAGCCGGATACAAATACTAGCAGACAACAATAAGTATTATATATTCTGGCTTTTTTTAGTTGAGCTAGAATAAAAGCCTTGACGCTTCAGCAATGAAGAGACGATAGCCGGAACGTGCATGCAAACGCTACATGAAAGGCGTATCAACCAGCGTGATAGTGGAACGAAAGCGCATTTGAGTTGAGAACGGAGAGATTGAGTGTGGAGTGAGCGACACTGGCCGCCAGCGACAGCTGGAAGGGATCTCTAGCCGTATCAAATCAAGATACCGATATTTTAAGAAGTTTATTTAAGAAACATTCTCACGTCACGCCCGTCCAAATGCGCCACCACTCCAAAGCTCCTACGGCACTGCCAACCGCTTTCCCGGAGCCATGGCCCCACAGCTCAGTGAGACATCACACGCCGCTCCACGTCACAAAGATAGATCCCACGAGATAGTACGTCTCTATCGGAATCTTGACCTTTGCCACGTCACTGCCACCCCACTAAACCCGCACTCTAATCCCACTCACTTCTGTGCACCTATCTCGCTCTCATCTAACCAAAGCCAATCAACCAGCCGCCCCGAGAGGCATTCATCTCCGATTCCTGCTGCTTGTTCATCCATGGCCGCATCGCTGCTTCGCCGTGGCGCTCTTGCTAGCCGCCGCCGGTGCCCGGCGGAGGCACTGCGCAGGCTGGTCTCGTCGGAGGCAGCGCCCGAGAGGGCCCCATCGCGGACGCCGCCGGAGATGCCGCTGTTCGAGCATCGGCCCCGTCCGTACGTCGGGATGGCCGGCGCCGAGATCCTTCAGAAGAGGAAGGCCGTCCTCGGTCCCTCACTCTTCCACTATTACCAGAATCCGGTAATAATTCCATTCGATGCGATCGTAACAGTAATAACACAAAAAATGTAGTGTTTTGTCTATGTAACGAAATGTCGATTACGATTTAGTGTGCTATTTGTGGTGAAATGCTGGTTTGAGTTGGAGAATAAATTTTGATGCGTAGGGCGATTTGAGTTCCCGATGGGCCGGCCATGGTACGGTAGTGTTTACAGGTACTGGTTTAGCTGACGAGACTGATCATGCTACGAATTCTGGCCGCATAGCAACCACTCTGCAATCTTTCTCACTACGACTAAGAATTCCGGCCGTATAGCAACCACTCTGCAATCTTTCCCACTACAATGGCATCATATTTGAATACTTTCCATTTATTCAATTCACAGCTCAATATCGTGGAAGGGAAGATGCAGTATCTGTATGACGAGCATGGCAAGAGGTACCTGGATTGCTTCGGGGGCATAGTGACAGTGTCATGTGGCCATTGCCATCCGGATATTGTCAATGCTGTGGTGGAGCAGACCAAGTTGCTCCAGCACACAACCACCATATACTTGCATCACGCCATTGTTGAGTTTGCGGAGGCACTTACCTCCAAAATGCCATGCAATCTCAAGGTAAAAATACTCGTTCCCTCAGTGCGCTCGTATTGCAGGCGATTCATTAATGCACATATTGTGTCCACCTCACGTTTTTGGTGCTTCAGGTTGTGTATTTTGTCAATTCTGGGACTGAAGCGAATGAATTAGCAATGTTGATGGCTCGCCTGTATACTGGGAATCTCAGTATGATTGCTCTTAGAAATGCGTATCATGGTGGAAGTGCTGGAACAATAGGATTGACTGGTTTGCAGACGTGGAAATACCCAATTCCTCAGGTTTGTGTTTGATTGCTATTACTTGCATTATCAATTAGCTCTGGTGGAGGCACCTCATGTCGTAAGCTCAATCTTATCTATTGTCCTGTGATGCTCTGCCATCATAAAGAAGATGGAAGACTTGCAGCGTATTATTTGCACAATCTAGTTTCATAATAACTGTGGTTACAAATTCTGTTTCTTAGTTACAGTTCCTAATATCTATATGGCAGAGCAAAATAGTCTCTGTCTGGTTTTTGTATCCAAATGATCATGGACTCGTAAAATATTTTTGCAGGGTGAAATATATCATGTCATGAACCCTGATCCTTACCGGGAACTTTTGGGTCAGACGCTGCAGCTTATGCCAAGGAAGTCGACGAGCATATCACTTACGGAAGCTCAGGAAGGGTTGCAGGTTTCATTGCTGAAACCTTCCAGGTCTGAACTTTGAATAGCAGACCTTTGAACGTTTCATTGATCAAATGCAACAGTGATTTGAATTACATATGTTATTTACCATCACTCTGAAACAGCTTTACCTATATATTGAACTTTTTGATACATTGCTGTTGTTGTAGGGTGTTGGCGGTGCTGTCGAACTAGCTCCTGGATACCTAAAGTTAGCTTATGATATTGTGCGGAAGGCTGGTGGCGTTTGTATAGCTGATGAAGTGCAGAGTGGTTTCGGTCGTACTGGAAGTCATTATTGGGGATTTCAGACACAAGATGTCATTCCTGACATTGTAACAATGGCAAAGGTCTACTCCTCTAACATCCAAGCGTGTCCTTGTAGACCCATGAAAAAAATTTAGTATATGCCATAAGGTTTATCTGTCGATGCTGATGTGATGATTTCTTTTCTTTTCTTTGTTTCAGGGAATTGGCAATGGTCTACCATTGGGGGCTGTTGTAACAACCCCTGAGATAGCAAGCGTCTTAGCTCAAAGAATACAGTTTAATACATTTGGTGGGAATCCAGTTTGTTCTGCTGGTGGATTGGCTGTGCTTAAGGTTCTTGACAAGGAGAAACGACAGGCACATTGTGCTGATGTTGGATCCCACTTGGTGGAGCGTCTAAAATCGCTTCAGCAAAAGCATGAACGTAAAATATCTAATCTTTGATTCCGTTTTCTACCAAGCACTTATATTAGATCACTTCATGTGACGACATCTCTTACATTTGGTTTGACTCGGAATAATCAGTATTTAGCTGTTCTTTGGTCCAATCTTTTTCAGTTCAATATTTTTCTGTAAACTTTGATTCTGTGCAAATTTACCTACTTTTTGTTCTATTGACGATCTTGCTATTGTCAGTGATCGGAGATATTAGGGGAAGGGGACTGATGCTTGGGGTGGAGCTTGTTACTGACAGAAAGGATAAGACCCCTGCCAAGGCAGAGACCGCCGTACTGTTTGAGAAACTCAAAGGTGCTTCTTCTCACCTCTGCCTTCATGATTCCGTATTGTTTTGTCCATACCCTTACTATTTTGCTTCATATTTCTTGTTACTCAGATCTCGGGATACTAGTTGGAAAAGGTGGCCTGCATGGCAACGTCTTCAGAATAAAACCACCAATGTGCTTTTCAAAGGACGACGCAGGTTTGAATAGTCTTAAGTCTTGACCAAAGTTTCCCTCACTACATTGGGCATCCAGACTAATTAGGAAACACTTCTTGCTACAGACTTTCTAGTCGAAGCTATGGACTACGCAATGTCAGGGCTCTGAGGAACATGTTCTGAATCCTGTGAATTCGTCTGCATGGAACCATAAACATCCGCAAAGCAAGATGCAGGTCATGATACTGACGGACAGACCCAGGAGACAGTTGTTCCTAGCATTCGTGGACGATGTTGTGCTTCTGGTGGTGTCGTAATGAATAGAAACCCCGAGAAGAAATGAATAAAGGGGTAAAAGATATCAGAAATTCGGAATGTATTGTCTGAATTTCCTGCTATTTGTATAAAAGAAACTTGCTAATAAGAGCGAGTAAGCGATCCAGTCAAGCCACTTGTATGCTGTTATTTTTCCCTAACTGTTTTTAGCTTTGGTATTTTTCCTAGCTTTTTTTTTTGAGGGTATGGTATTTTTCCTAGGTGCGAGTGCGGTAGCAGACAGTGGAGCGCTCCTCAAAAGATTAATAAGTATAAAAAAATAAACTTGCAAAATTTTTAGCCCAGGTCCACGTAATAGAAGGCCCAGGCCCACGTAATAGAAGGCCCATCCTCCATAGCTGCTCTCTCCGCCTCTCCCACCGCGCTCCTCGCCTCCTCCCGCCGCGACCTCTCTGCCGTCTGCTTGTCCCGTTCCATCCGCTTCCCTCACCGCCGTCGCGAATTGCCGCCAAGACGCCGGTTGCCTCCTCCTCCACTTGGCTGTCGCGTCACACCCTCGCTAGCGCTGCCGCGAGGCCCTCATCGAGCTTCTCTACTCATCTGTCACCCGCCCCACCTCCTCTGCTCCGTCCGCTGACGCTTCGCCGCTGGGGAGGACGGCTTCCGCACCCACAAGGCTTCAAAGTGCTAGAATATCACCACCCCATCCGTCCTCTACGAGCGCCGTAGGGTATATACAGCAAGCAACACTTGTTAACGGCTTTCCAGCACAATGCTCGCAAATCTGTTGCAATTTTAATAGTAGGCATACCTAGATTTTAATGTTTTTGCTCTGTAAATTGAAGTTCCAAGTCTCCAGATGCAGTCCTACCTACTGAATTGACATACCGAATTTCTTTGCTCTAACTTGTATTCCGGCCCCGCATATTTTAGTTACTTCTTGGTAGAACATGTTTATTTTTGGTTTTTATGCTAAAACCATTCATCCAGTAGACGCTAATGTGGTTTCTTTTACGTCTAGTATCGGACAAGAACATGGTTAATGTTTACTTCTTCCAATGTACCATGCTTCCTACAAATTTCACTTGCTTATGCTTGTTTGTAATGCTTAAGGTTTTTGCTATCTACGGAACTACATCCAAAAGATTACCGTTTATATTTGAGTAACTGACACTTCATTTTTCTGAAACCTGCACAAGTAGCTGTGCTGAAAGTTCTTTTAGATGAGAAGAAACACTTGGCTGGAAATTATTTTATTTCTGCTATATTTAAAGCAACTCATGGATTTAGTGCCTGTTTACAGATATAAAAAAATAATGGAGGATAGCTAGCTGTGCATTAAGCACCATTTTAGTCCACAATTGATCTTCTGTTAGTGCTCTGATCTCCAGTTCATCTGATATTATGTTAATTATTATGTATACACCTTAACTACAATCTAGGGAGATTTATTGCTTAGTTAGCACCTCTCTATTGCCTGCTTGTTTTTTTTCCTCTAGGCTTGCCACTGACAATAAGACTGCCATTCTCGTATATGCTGTTCCATCTCACCATAAAGCATGTTTTCTATGGTCCAGGGCTAGCTACGTGTCGAGCTATGGTATCATCTGGGCCAAGGCTGAAAGCCCTTACTCACTGCTGCTGACTCTGGGTTATCTCATCATGCCCATGGCTGCCGATGCTGTTTTTCCTGTTCTGCATTGTTGCTCTGATTATTTCACAAGGCCGTCCATTGATGATCTAGTTGAGAAGGAGACCGCTGATCCTGGCTACCTCAGCAGGGTTCCAAACTTCATCATTGGAAGGGCGAGATATGGGCAGGTTAAGTTCCTTAGTGATACCGATGTGAGGGGGCTGAATCTGAATGAAATCGTCAGGTTTGACCGGCACCGTGTGTCAATTTACGGCGATGAGGCCAATAAGCCATCTGTAGGGCATGGTCTTAATAAAGCAGCAGAAGTGACATTGTTCTTGGATTTGCGGGCATTTCGTGACCACACCATCGTTGATGGGATGCTACGGTGTCGTACAAAAAAGCAAGGTGCTAGATTTGTTTCATTCAACCCTGTGAATGGCAAATGGAAATTTGAGGTTTGCGGATGAGGAGGAAGAGGATGTTGCAGATGAAACTGTTATTCGACAGCCAATTACTGAAGTAAGAGACCCACCTTCAAATGGATACAAAATGGAACTTTCACATTCATTACCTGCTCATCTTGGGCTTGACCCTGCAAAGATGCAAGGGATGAGGATGGCAATGTTTCCAATGAGGATGACGATGAAGTTATGGAGGATGGATTTCAATCTGATGAGAGGTACCTTACTAGAGACAGGATGCATGTTGATTCACCTACCTCAAGTGCTAAAGGATCGAGGTTGATGATGATGAGGAAGGCATGGCTTTAGACAGGAAAGAAGGTTATGCCAATATAGACCTTAAAGCACTTCCTTTGGTTACGAGAGCAGACTTCAGTAACTAGTCACAGGACAGTATTTGTCATTGAGTGCAAGGAGAGGTGAGCTCGTTAAGTGATGCACAGTATTTGGAACATATTCTTCTTCTCTTAACTGGACGGCAGTTAGACACAGCCACATAAGTTGCAGCTTCAAGGGGTGATGTCCGGTTAGCAATTTTGCTAAGTCAGACTGGTGGATGTGGATCAATGTTAACTCGATCTGACCTCGCTCAGTAACTGGACTTATGGAAGATGAATGGTCTTGATTTTAATTATATTGAAGAAGAAAGGCTAAAGGTATATGAGTTGCTTGCTGGTAACATACATGGTGCTTTACTGGATTCACCAATTGACTGGAAGAGGTATCTTGGTTTGATCATGTAGTATCAGCTATCTCCTGATACATCACCGGATATCATCATTCGTTCTTATCAGCAACTTCTCGGTGAGGGCAAAGTTCCCTATCCTGTTCCTGTATACATCGATGAAGGACCTCTTGATGAAGCACTTAGTTGGTCCCCAGGTGACCGATTTGACATATCTTTTTACCTAATGCTTCTTCATGTGCCGATCAAGATGAGAAGTTTAATCTTCTAAAAACTATGTTTAGTGCATTCCCATCTTCATACGATCCCTTGGACTACCATATGATTTGGCATCAGCGTTCCATTTTGGAAGCTATTGGTGCTTTCAGTTCGAGTGATCTTCACTTGCTAGATATGAGCTTTGTGTATCAGTTACTTTGTCTTGGGAAGTGCCATTGGGCCATCTATGTCATTCTGCACATGCCACATCTTGATGACGCCCCATACATCCATGAAAAGTTAATCAGGGAAATTTTGTCTCAATATTGCGAATCATGAGTGCAGACAGTGCCCAAAGGCAGTATATTGTAAAACTTGGTATACCAGAAGAATGGATGCATGAAACTCTGGTAAGAATATATTTCTTTGCTTTTCAGAAAGTGCCATGAACAAAATTGCTCAATATATGACCCTCAACAAGCATTGCAAGTACTTGTTTAGCTAATGAGTTATATATACAGGCCCTTTATCTTGAATACTATGGAGATCAGCAGGGTGCTCTGAAGAATTTTATTCAGTGTGGCAATTGGAAGAAAGCTGATACTATTTTCATGACTTCTGTGGCTCATCCTTTATTTCTTTCATGTAAGTTTTTTCCTACAATGCAGGAAACAAATTATTCAATGTATAACCTGCCTTCTATATAAATATATACATAAAGTGAATAAATAATAATATAAGATAACGAAACCAAACTGTACATCAAATGAGGGTTTAGAGTCTTGTCAATTATGTTCATAAACATTGCAATCTTTCATTATGAGGCAAGCACCAGTCACATCTTTTCTCAATACTTGTTTCAGCAAAGCACCAGGAGATCTGGGACGTTATAAGTGCTTTGGAAAACCACAAATCTCAAATTGCTGACTGGGACCTTGGTGCTGGAATATACATTGATTATTACATTATAAAAGACTCAATGCAAGAAGAAAGTGCCATGGATGATTCAGTAAGAACTTGTTCTTTTAAATTTCAACATTTCCTCAAATACTGTAAATGGAAGTTATCCTTACTTTATTTTTTCAGGATCCACTTGAGATGAAAAATGAATCATGCAGAAGTTTCTTCGGACGATTAAATGATTCATTGCTAGTGTGGGGAAGCAAATTACCTGTTGAGGCAAGGTAAGATGTTATTCTTGAACATATTTGACACAAATATAACAAGAAATCAAAGACCAGTCTTCTCTTCAAAGTTTTGCCTTCATTTAATATTTTTAACTAGGTGTGTATTCTTGGTACATTATGCAGTGTTCATAAGTTATCATACCTTTAGTTTTTTTTTAAAAAAAGGTGAATAAAAATCATCTGTAGCTTGTAGTCTTAAGCAGATCCAAGCTACGTGAAGAAATTCATGCTCAATAGAAGTGCATAGATCAGCTGATTAGCTCCCTTAACAGATCCAAGCTACCTGAAGAAATCTATATTCATCATATTATTTTGCAAATCAGAGATTAGCTCGACTCGAAGTCATACAGTTTAGTTTTGTTTATTTTTCTTTCTTGTTGATTTTCTAGCTGATCTTGTTCACAATTTTGAGCATGGCAGGGCATGCTACTTGAAGATGGCAGAGGAGCTATGCGAGCTTCTTATGAACACCCAAGGCGCACCAGCCAAACCTGTCATGGTATCTTTTCAGACGATGCTAAGCGCACCTGTACCAGATGATGAAAAGGTGTCGTACGCGCCGGAGGCAGTCTCTGTATTCACCGAAAAGCAGTTCGGGAATTCGTGAGACCCAAGGTCATTGTTTCTGTAGTCTTCCTGGTACTTGTTGGAGTGGAGCGATCTGCTATGAGCAAATTGAACTACCTACCGGCCTGGAAAGGCCGAAGCCTGTAATGCAATGAATCTCGGATTTTGCCCGTCATTTTTGTTGCATAAATGTATACTCAGAGTCAGAGGAGAGCCATCCACCCTGTAAACTACCGAAGAATCGATGGCATTTTTCTATGGCATCGATCATCTCAGAAGTCAGAACAGAACCTGTAGTAAACTGTTGATTTGTGAGCTGTATGAGACAATATGGCTTTCGCAGACGATTATTTATTTATTTATTATTATATGATATAATATAGTTGGTAAAATTGGTGCGGCTATCTGCGTTTCGAGCTTAGTGCCTGAACTTGTTATGACGTGCACGATTTCGGTCTGATCATACTGCTAGAGTGAAGGGAAACTGCCTTTGCCGTACCATATTTAGCTGCGGTTTGTTCAACCATATTCTGTGGTTCGCCTAATACCGTGGGACGGATGGCGACCCGGCAAGGCTACATGGGGCCGCTAGTTTTTTGTGCGCGTTCAACGTACTTTTCCTAGTGCGAATGAATGAAACCACTGAAATGAAAAAGGCACAACATCTTTACTCGCAGGATTGAAACGCTTCCAACTCACAACTTGTAAAGTAGTAGCACTTTCTATAGCCGGAGAAAATCGTGCTTCATGGCGCCTGATGTGTCTTCCATCATGCGGAGTAGCATTATCATCCGCAGTAGATTAATTCTGCCTTGACCACTATACTTATCCAATATTCTTATTCTGATGGCGGAAGGATTCCGCCTCCCTCAGCAATTCGGCCGACGTGGCCGCCCTCCGTGCGCGCCACGCCATTTTTGACCGGCGTGGCGGCTGGCCGCGACATCCACGTCGCCGCTCGATGCCGCTTTGTCTTGTGGGCCGTGGGCCACCTGCCCGGCACGTGAAGGCTGGGGAAGCCCGACGCAGACTACGAAATCCCATCCTCACCATGGATCCGGGCCTTGCCGAACACCACGGCGCCGGATCGGGCGACGGTCGGCGTGGGCCAACACGCGGGGAGAGATTGCAGGGAGGAAACCGATGGGGCACCGTCGGCATATGCGGGGGCGGAGGGGTCGACGGCTCGACGCCGCCGGCGTGCAGCGTGCAGGGGAGGCGGCGAGGTGAGACTTGCCATGGAAGAGGGAGATGTGGAGGTGAGGTTTGCGGGGAGGCAGGAGCTCGCGGAGGAGGATGGAGGTGGGAAGTGGGCTCGCCAAGATCCGCCGTAGCTCGCTGGCTCCACTCGGGGTCGCCGCCGGGAAAGAAGAAGTGGCGGGGTGGGAAACGTAAATGGGTTAGGGTTCTCACCCCCGCGGCGTTGATTTTATATGGCGCGCATCACACCCGGGCCGTCGGATTGGATTGGGACGGCTATGATTCCTCGACCGAATATTTCCAAAAAGGTCCCTCTCGTTTCTATCAATTTCGAGTTCGTTTGCAGCAGCTATAATTTCAGTTGAATCCTCATGTTTCCGTCAAACTTTACTGTTGTTTCTTCCCTCCTTCTACTTTGTACATATAGATCCTCCAATCTTTCGTTAATTTTGCTGATAACTGAAACAAGGTCCTCTAGGTATTCCAAACTGCATTGTATAATTGCCGATTACATTAAAATCTTTGCATAACAGGTTTAACAAAACACCCACATAAATATACAAATTTATAGAAAAACAACTGAAAGTAAATCGTACATTTGACCCAAAAATGGATATCTTCATATCTTTTTTCTCTTTCCTAATTCTAACTCATATTTAGAAGACAAAAAGAAATATGAGAGAAGATATAAAATATGAGCGAAGGTATACTTAAACATAAATTCAAAACATTTCATCATTTACTTCATGAGCGCGGCGGAGCGCGCCTGCCTACCTAGTAATTGATATTGCGGATACAGCTTAACTAATTTACACGGCGCGCACAAGATGCTTTTGCATCAAGCTCAGTCCCGTTAAGACC